>CAUYRH010145025.1:0-35202 GCA_963574655.1 Perodicticus potto
GCTTGAGGGATAAATTTGTCTTTTTAAAAAAATCTGGCCCTCTATGGAGTCAGGTGTCAATTGGGTGTGTTTTCTCATTGCCTCCCTAAGCCTCTCTCTCTCTCTCTTTTTTTTTTTAATTATTAAATCATAGCTGCGTACATTAGTGCAGTCAAGGCTTGGGAGTCTTTTTATCAGGTACATAACAGAGTATATGTGCAAGAATGCACAGTAGTCAGTAGTTATCAGTCAAGGCTAAAAATGACAGACAGGAGATTACAGCCCCCAGGAAGGTTGGGTAAAGGGTAAACAGGGACATAAGGTAATGGAACATCTGAAGAGGCCAGATAATGGTGCAAGCAGGAGAAAGAGGAGGGAAAACAAGTCTCATCTCCTCAGGCAGACATCTCAGCTGCTGTAGCCTAAGCTATTAGTTGATGGTCTCAGCAGCCTGCACTGCTGATTTCCCCACACAGGGATAGTCATGCAGACATTCCCCTGACTGGGCACCTTACCCTGAGTTGGAAGGTCCTTGAGAAATTCAGCCTGTTTACTTCTCACATATTTTGTAAGATTTATTTTTTATTTGAACATTTATTTTATTCCAAAGAAATCCATGCAGAAAGATATAGACAAAAAAAGAAAAAAAGAAAGAAAGAGACCACAAGAAAGAGAGAGCACATATTTTGTTAGATTTTTCAATGCAAAAAAAAATTTGTAAGGATGATTACCTCTAATTTTTTTCCCCTCTAAATTTTCTTCTCAAAACATGCTAATTTGGAAATCTATGAAATAGAGGCAAGTGAACTAAGATTTAGGACATAATATAGTTTTGTAAAGGGCTTAATTTGGTTGATAAATACAAAAATGAGGTTTACAGAATCTCAGGGTTCCCACTGAATTGACCAGTATCAATTTTTCAAATCTTAAGTCTATTGTTTGGGAAAGCTTACCCTAGGGTGGGCATCCTAGGTGGGCTGCAGGAACTTATTCTTCTGTTGCCTCTGTACATGGATCTGTCATGCTCAGAGATTTCACTCTAATAGGGGCATGCGCAGCACTGGGCTCCTTCCACCTCCCTGCAGTGAGGAGGTGATAATTATTTCAGCCATCTCTTTCAGTCCCACTTAAGACCAAATAAAGATCCTAGTTAATGGATCAATCATTTTATCAATACATTTTTTTTTCTTTTGAGACAGAGTCTCACTATTTTGCCCTTGGTGAAGTTCCATGGTGTCACAGCTCACAGCAACCTCAAACTCTTGGGTTTAAGCAATTCTCTTGCTTCGCCTACCACACAGCTGGGACTACAGGCACCCGCCACAGTGCCTGGCTATTTTCTGTCACAGTTATTATTGTTTAGCTAGCATGGGCTGGGATCGAACCTGCCAGCCTTAGTGCATATGGCTGGCACTGTGTAACTACTGTGCAACAGGCCCAAGCCTTATCAATAAAATTTTGAAAGTGTACTTTGCCAGATTTTTTTTAAATCTTATCTTTCATGTACCTATCACTGTGATATAAATGCTTAACAGCTAGTTCTCTGTTGGGCAGGAGGGAAAGTTCTGAGAATTGCCTATTTCTGTGGTGTAAATACTCCAACCCCAACCAAGTTTCCAATGTGATGATGGCACTGAAAGTGAAGTTGGGAAGAAATATGCAAATTGTATGTGGCTGTAGCACAGCCCTGTGCTTGAGTTACATCTTCTCATGGAGTGTCACCTATTTGAAGTTCTTTCTGCCCTTTAACTCTCATCTAATGGTGTATAGCTATATATATCTACCATTCTGTCCTCTAAAAGCACATGATGTTATTTCCTGTACCACAGCACTTTCATATTCTGCCTACCTATTTATCCAAAAGACAAATATTTTATGACAATTATCATTTTTATATGGGTGGTGCTTAGCATAGTCTGTGACATAATGCAGGAACATATAGCATATTTTTTAAATCACCCATTTTAGTAGTTGGTGGTGTTCTTTAAAAATGTTTACTTCAAAAAGGGCTTCTGTCGTTAGTGGCACACGTGGGGCAACTTAACTGTGCTTCATGCAGAATCGACATCAGGAGATTTCGGAAGCATAAATTTTTGGAACCTGGGCAGCTGGTGATCGTTGGTCCTGGTGCCCATGAAAAAAAAATGTTTACTTCTAAGCTGGGCACAATGGCTCATGCCTGTAATCTTAGCCCTTTTGGAGGCAGAGGCAAGAGTATCACTTGAGGCTTGGAGTTTGAGGACAGACTGGGCAACATAGCATGACTCTGTCTATATAAAAAAAGGGAAAAAAGAAAAATTAGCCAGGGATGGTGACGTATGCTTGTAGTCTCAGCCACTTGGAAGGCTGAGGGAAGAGGATTACTTCAGCCTAGGAGTTGGAGGGTGCGGTGAGCTATGATCAGGTGGCACTCAAGCCTTAGCAACAGAGTGAGGCCCTGCTTCTAAAAAAACGTACAAAAAAAGCAAATTCACTTCTCATATTTATAATATTAAATAATTATTCAGAATGATAAGGTGGTTATGATATTAAAGAGACCCTGTATCCTTTAGAGATATACGTCAAATATTGGCAGATGAAATACATGGAGTCTGGATTTCCTTCAGAATGATCCATTGAGGCGGTGAGTGGAGGCCATATAGATATGCAAAAATGGGCTACAAATTAATCGTTGTTGAAACTAGACCATATATTCTATTTTTCCTTTCGAGCTCTATATGTGTTTGAAAAAATTCCATTATTTATTCTATAAATAAATTCATTTTAATTTACTTAATTTGGTAGTTGACCATAAATAAATTGAATTTTTACACCAAGTTCTAAAATGAGTCTTTGTGTAATTTTATCATCAGCAAATTGCATTGAGGATAACATTTCAATAGTTGATTCTTCAAATACTTGTTGGTAACTGCTAATATAATTACTTTGGTAAGGTATTTACTTTTCTTCCCTAATTGCTCAGAAAATATATTGCATAGTTGACTAAGGAAACAAAACAAAACAAAACATCCCCAAAGAATCATATGATTCAGAAAACTCGGAGCAGTCCAGATCATAATATTGTATGACATTCTTACTTGACTTAAATGCTGTTAGAGAAGTTTACATTCATGTTTGCATGTTTAACTTTTCTAACTTAAAAGTGATTAGTCAGGAAATTGTGTAAAATTGCCACTTTGAGTTATTTCATAAAAGTGGTTTGCTGACAGACTCAATGTTGAGATTTATGAGAAGGAAATATAAAGCCAAATCTGTGTTTTCAGTGGGTGCACATACCTACCCCGAGTGTTTTCCCTAAAGAGCTCAAGGATGGATGTGAAATTGCCTAGGAAATTAGATGTAGATTTATCTCATGTTAAACCTGAGTAAAAAGAATATGTTTTGGTCTAGCAATATCAGTAAATATTTCTATAAATATAAAGAAGCAAAGCATGTCTACAGGGGCTGGAAGATCAGTGGGTACTAAAATGAAGATCTTTTATTGCTTATTCTCTTCTATCTGGGCTGAATATTAAATAACCACTTTACATTTCAAATCCAAGTTTATATAAAAATACATGATAATGAAATCCCATTTTATATAAATGGGATATAAGAAAGCTTGCTGAAAGAATATGGACAAGATTTTGTTTAGGGAATTTCTATAAGGGAAATGGCTGGTTTTAATAATAGCTCATAAAATAGCCCAACTTTACCAGTTCATTAGAAGATGATTAGTAATGCATTTGAAATGCTTCACAGGCTTTGGTTCTTAAAAAAGAGCAGTAAGGCTTTCTTAGTACTGTAATATTTGATCAAATGCATTTCATTTATACAACACAATGAAACTAATATCTGCTCAACTAAGATGCTTTCAAGACAGATGAGATGAAAAATTTTGTAGCTCCATATTTTATTACCTCTAGTCATTCACTTGCAACAATAAAACCTGATTCTACTCCAAGTCTCAACTGTCAAATATTTACTGCCTTCAGAGATCTAGCTGTGGTTTTTAAAAATTTTGTCTTGAAATAGTTTCAAAAACACATGGTTGTAAAAATAATGCAGAAAACTCCCATATACATTTACAAGATTTCAATATCTTCTTTTCTTTCTCTAGTTTAGTAGTATATGTGTGCACAACACACACATCTATGTCTATAATATATATATATGATTTTTTTCCTTCCTTTTTGTCCCTAATACCCCAATTTTCACTTTTCAAGAACAAGGATTTTTTTTTTTTTTGAGACAGAGTCTCACTTTGTTGCCCTCAGTACAGTGCCGTAGCATCACAGCTCATGGCAACCTCCAGCTCTTGGGCTTAGGCAATTCTCTTGCCTCAGCCTCCCCAGTAGCTGGAATTACAGGTGCCTGCCATAACACCCAGCTATTTTTTGTTGTTGCAGTTTGGCCAGGGCCAGGTTTGAACCCGCCATCATTGGTATATGGGGTCAGCGCCCTACTCACTGAGCCACAGGTGCTGCCCAAGAACAAGGATTTTTTTTTTTTTTTTTTTTTGGAGACAGTTTCAAGCCGTTGCCCTTGGTAGAGTGCCTTGGCGTCACAGCTCACTGCAACCTCAATCTCTTCGGCTCAAGCAATCCTCTTGCCTCAGCCTCTCAAGTTACCAGAACTACAGGTGCCTGCCATGATGCCCGACTACTTTTTTTATTGTTGTTGTTGCAGTTGTCATTGTTATTTAGCTGGCTTGGCCCGAATTTGAACCCGCCAGCCTCAGTGTATGTGTCTAGTGCCCTACCCACTGAGCTATGGACACTGCCCAAGGATATTTCCTTATGTGATATTATTCTGTTACCAAATTCAAGAAATTTAACAAATATATAAATATTTTTGTCAGTTTTACACATTGTCAAATAAAGTTCTTTATAGCACTTTTCCTTCACTTCAGAAGCCCGTCCAGGTTCATGTACTATATTCAGATGTCATGTCTTTTAGGTATCCTGAAACTATTCTACAGCTTTATATTATTTGTTTTCATACTGAATTTTTTTTTTTTTTTTGCAAAAGAGTCTCACTCTCTTGCCCTAGCCTATGGGCCATGGCATCAGCCTAGTTCACAGCAACCTCAAACTCCAGGGTTCAAATAATCCTTCTGCCTCAGCCTCCCCAGTAGCTGGGACTGTAGGCACCAGCCACAACATCTGGCTAACTTTTTTATATTTTTAGTAGAGGCAGGTCTCACTCTTGTTCAGGCTGGTCTCAAGCTCC
Source organism: Perodicticus potto (assembly GCA_963574655.1). Lineage (NCBI taxonomy): Eukaryota > Metazoa > Chordata > Mammalia > Primates > Lorisidae > Perodicticus > Perodicticus potto. The sequence continues at coordinate 5,191 of CAUYRH010145025.1, forward strand.
TGAGCTCAAGGGATCCTCCTAGTTCAGCCTCTCAGAGAGCTAGGTTTACATATGTGTGCCACCATGCCTGGCTGATACTAATATTTTTTAAGGACTACAGACAAGTTCTTTGCAGTGTCACTTACTTTGCGTTTATCTGCTATTTCCTAATGACTAAATTCAGGATATAGACCCCTGCCAGAACATTATGTAAGTGATGTGTCCTTCTCAGGGTATCCAACACATCAGGAACCACCCATGTCTGCCCCCACTGGCGATGTTAATTTAGATCATCCAGTTACGTAGTTGCTCAGGTTCTCCACTGCACAGTGGAGAATAGTCTTTTGTTTTGTTTTGTTTATTACTTGCAACTAATAAAACACCTATAGGGAGACTCTTGAAGAGCATATAAATATTCTGCTCTGCATCAACTACCCCTCGCCCAAGACACACTTTGAGTTAGCATCCATCGATCGTTCCTCCTGGAAGAAATCTTTTAAGTACCAATTGCAAAATGATGATTTGGCAACTCAACCACCTCGACTTCTAGACGCCGCCCTTTCTTCTTTTCTTCTAATTATCAGTATGAACTTGGGGCTTACTATTTCACTGAATGGGTAATCAGTTACTTTGATTCTCGAATCGTCCCAGATTTCACCGAATTCATTCAAAGTGGCTTTTGTGTCCTTTTGGCGTGCCTCTATCATTTTTTCTATGTTGAGTACTTCCTTTCTGGCACAGTGACATATATCATTCTCAATTCGTGCATTCCCTTCTTTAGCTTTGGAATCAGGCATTTCTCCGAGTTCTTATTCTTTTTATGTTGTAATGATACTTAAAGAACAAGAATTGCATACTAGGTCTTATTGCTACTCATGTATAATTATGATTCATTGGGCAAGAGTAGGAAATATATGTGTTTGTGCCTGTGTATTAGAAATTCACATTAATACCTCCAATTTCATACCATTTCCTCAGATTTCCTCTTTTTGTCCTCTATTCCGTATCTGTATTTTCTCTTTCCTGGTTCCTAACATCAACATATAAACTCATTTTCTCAGTTTCATGTTAAATATAAAAGTTTCCGGACTATAATATGCATAGCAGTACAAAAATCTAACAAAAAATAATTAAGATTCATTTACATTCCCCTGTATCCCCAGAATAAGGGGGTATAATCAAACTACTATGTTCAAAACTTACCTGTATAACTTTTTTTCTCCCTTTTGTTTATGATGTTCAATTGAATAATAGTTAGGTTCATTTCTTTTTCTCCTTGTTTTAATTGCATGATTTGAATGAGTGGGTCTTCACTATGCTTTTAAAGTCTAAATTATTCCAAAACTTTTATTAAGAGAAATGTCATTCCCTTCCCCAACCCTTGCACTGTGCTCTCCCCCTACCTTTGACAAGAAACCAGAAGTTTGATCCTTCCTGTGTTTCCTTTTGCAAAAGTGAGCAAATGCAGGTATGTTTCCTAATTTACTCTTTCTTACACTAAAAGTACCATGCAATATACTTTCTTTGAACTTTGTTTTTCCCTCTTAATAGAGTTTATAAATTGCTTCATGTGAGTTCATAGATAATAATTCCAGTTTTTATGGCTATTTAGTATTCCGTTGTGTGTAGGTACCCCAGTACATTCAAGTAATGGCTATGCACAGGCATTTGGGTAGTTTCAAATACTTTGCTAAAGCAGAAAATACCTATATTTTCCCCAGTAACGTATGCTAGCAACTGTTTCTCAAAGCCTTGCTGACAGAATGTCTTGTGAACTCTTGACTTTTTGCCAGTCTGGTAAGTGAGAAGTGAAATCTCAATGTAGTTTTTAAATTTCCATTCCTTAGTGTGAATGAGGTTGACAATTTTAATTTCTTTTAAAAATGAAATCTCTAGTCATGGTTTGTGTCCATGTTTCCACAGGATTTTTAGACTTTGGTTCTCTATTTTGAAAGCTTCTTGTATATTAGAAATATATGTGTCTTGTGATAAATATTACAAATATTTTTAATAAGTTATGATTTATCTTTGATGTTGCTTTTGGTTTTGTTTTTAAATGCCCAAATTTGATTTTTATTTAGTCTTTTTTTTTTTTATAAATCCTTTCTTTACTTGTATCTAGATTTTGAGTCATAGTTAGAAAACCTTTCCTAAGCTGGAAAGAAATTCACCCAAGGGTGGTACCTATAGCTCAAAGGAGTAGGGCGCCGGACCCATATACCAGAGGTGGTGGGTTCAAACCCAGCCCCAGCCAAAAATTGCAAAAAAAAATAAAGAAAGAAATTCACCCAAACTTTCCTATAGTACTTATATAGCTTAGTATTTTATGCTGCAGTTGTTTTAATATAAATAATATGTTTTAAGACAAATCAGAATAAAGCTACACTAGTAAATTGCAGCTGGCCATCAAAGACCCAAGAAATCTCATGTTTCCTTTGTTAAAAGCAATTAAAAAACTGTGAACTGTAGTTAAGAATTTTCTTGTTTCACTAGAGCTTTTTCCTCTTTAAAATAGACAAAAAGCAGAATTCATTTTTCTTTCTTGATTTTAAAGAGACAAAATGGAAAATATTTTAATGAGGAAAGTGCATAATAGGCAAGAACATTCCTGGAAACACTGAGATATTCATTTCCTCCTCACTCCCTCAAAGACTAATGAACTTAGAAAATTGAGTGGAAATTCCCAAGTGCATACCATATTCCTGCCCTAGGACAGAAAGTCAGCAAATGCCCAGAGGTGCTTCTCATTCTCTTTAACTCTAATCTATGGATAGAACATTCAAGTTAACCTTTATATATGCATAGTTCTACACATCACTTTTTGGATTTAACAAAAATTGGAAAGCTTTCAAACCAAAAAAATGCTTAATTCTTTTAAATAGCTTTATAGTATTTAATAAAATACTATTTAATGAGTAAATAGTATTTTATTTACATTAAAATATTAGGTAAGATTTTGTATCTATTAAATAATATCAAAAATATTAATAAATTTAACCTATTAAATAATATGAAAAATATACTCCTTTGATAAACATTGTGCTTTTAATGTTGTGCCCCTCCAAAATCCATGTTGAAACTTAATTCCTAATGCAAAAATATTCAGAGATGAGGCGTGGCATCTGAGGTTCATTGGTTAGGGAGTTAACCACATACACTGGGGCTGGAGGGTTTGAACCCAGCCCAGACCTGCTAAAAAGCAACAATGACAACTGCAACAAAAAAATAGCCAGGCATTGTGGCAGGCGCCTGTAGTCCCAGCTACTTGGGAGGCTGAAACAAGAGAATCCCTTAAGCCCAAGAGTTAGCGGTTGCTGTGAGCAGTGACACCATGGCATTTTACTGAGGGCGACACAGTGAGACTTTGTCTCCAAAAAAAAAAAAAAAAATTCCGAGATGAGGCCTTTAGGGAGTATAATATGCTATGCTTTTAACCTTGTGCCCCTCCAAAATCCACGTGGAAACTTAATTCCCAACGCAACAATTTTCAGAGAGGAGGCCTTTAGGAAGTATGAAAGTGCTGGAGAGAACTGGTTGAGCCCTGTGGCCTTCCGGCTGTCCTGCTGGGTGGGAACACAGTGTTCTGCCGATTGTCCTTCCACCTCCCCCATGTGAAGATGCACCAACAGGGAGCCCTCTTGGAAGCATTAACTGGGCCTCCCTCAGACCCTGAAGCTGCACCTTAATCCGGGACTTCCTAGACTTTAGAAATGTGAGAAATAAATTTACATCATTATGAATTACCCAGTTTCAGTTATTTTGTTATGGTGGCAGGAGAGGCTAAGACAATGTAGGTTTATTTGTTTGTACCTTTTCAATATTGCAAAAATGATGCTCAGGCATCCTTAAGTACTCTCTGGTCTACCTTCTGAAAATAGAGATACTCTCCTGAACACTGACCTCCTCATCAGAAAAGCAATAATGACGCAACACTGACACCCAGTCTACATACTTCCTTCAAATATCATCTATCTCAACAGCATCTCTTTTCTTTTTGATCCTGAATTCTGTGAGAATCATTCATTGTATTTGTTGTCATGTCACAAAAATCTCCACTATTCTTTCCCCTTTCTCTTAGACCCTTAATAGCAACCTTGATTCATCTGATATTTCCTTGACTAGACTCAGGTATTGAATTCTGGGCTAGAATATCACAGAAATGCTGTGCTCCTCTCCATACATTAAAATGGGAAACACATCTGGTTGACTTGTTTAATAGCAGTGTTAACCTTGATCACCCAGTGATGTTGGTATCTGTCTGATTTCTCTACTGCAAAGCCTTGATGTTCTCCTTTATATGTAATGGTATATTGTGGAATCAATATTCCAATATTATGTCAATATTCTGTTTCTCAGAAAATCTCTACTCATCAACCTTAGTATCTCTTGACATCTACTACCAGTATCAGTCACCCTTGCCAAAGTCCTAGTTTCGTCTTTCCTTCTACACTTAATGGAGTAAGTTTTATTCTTCCTGATTCTTTTTATATCATTGTATACTTAGAAATCCCTGTGTTATTTAGTGGGCTATGCTTTCGTATTATCCTTATTTAGTTTGATTCTGATGTTCAAGTTAGAACTAGATTGGCCAGTGGCAATCACTTAAAATTGTATCTTTTATCCACATAATTATTGGAGATTTTTCTTTCTTTTTTTTTTAACCATCTGATACACTCTTTTCTGGATATATTTTATACTTTCCTTGCCCTAGTCCTAGACCACTTCAAGAAGTTCTGGTTCCTATAATGGAGGATGAGATTTAGGGATAGAGGCCTTAGGTTATGAGTGTGATCCTGGGATACCATTGCTTCTACATCATCTTAGCAGACAGAACTAGCAAATATATGTATGTATGTATGTATTTATAGAAACACACAAATATAAATACTATATACATCCTTATCATTTGTCTCCTTATCTTCTCTTCGATCTTTCCATACTAATCTGTTTTTGCTCCCTTTAACTTGCCTTGTCTCTTTCACCCCCCAGGCTTTTGCTCATACTGTTCCCTTTCACCCAAAGTATTTTCTCTGCCATCCTACCTTTTCTGGCTTAAATATGCTTCTGTCTAGTTAGCATCTTTTTATTCTTCAGGTATCTTCTCAACTGTCAGTTTCTTTGGAAGGTCTTACCCAAAAATTGACAGGGAAAATTTGTAAGGCCAAATCCCCTACTGCATCATCTCATAGCCTTGAGAAATCTTTTCAAAGTATTTGATTACCTATGTACTAGGAAACTCATCTATTCTGACACTCAGTTAAGCAATTGTTTAAATAATGTTTATCTTTTAAGTAGTCTCTGAAGTATGCATGATGAGTTATTTTGTTTGATTTGATTCGTTTTTATTTTTTTTTTTAATTTTCATTTCAGTCTAGCTATAACCCCAGAATCTAGCACAATTGCTAGACATTGTAATTATTCAATAAATCTGTGTTGAATTAATCAGTGAAAAAGAAAATGCATCTAGGACTATGGTTAATAACATAGAATCTGGAGTCAGGCTGCTGTGAGAGATACATATTTGGAGAAGTTAATCTTCTTACCTTAGTCTTAGTCTCTTTTATTTTAAAATGAGAGTAATACACAGTTGTGAAGATTCAATGAGGTAAGTGATGTAGACTGCTTTGACCATTTTCCTGCCACAGAGAAGAATCTCAAGATTGGTGGTATTATATCATGGTATTTTATCATTATTAATATATTTATCAATAGAGTAGTTTCGTTCACGTTTTGTTTTTTTTGTTTTTTTTTTTTTTGGTTGCGGTTGTCATTGTTGCTTAGCAGGCCTGGGCCCGGTTTGAACCCACTGGCTTTGGTGTGTGTGGCTAGCTAGCGCCCTACTCACTCAGCTACAGGTGCCAAGCCAATCCACATTTTTAATTCAGTACAATAAGCTAACATCTCTACTGATTTTATTGCTTATTTTTGGTGGAAGTCTCCTCAACCAACAAAATGTAATGACAGAAACTTAAACTAATTTATTTATTGGTAACTTCTCCAACAAATTTTTCCTCATGCATCCCTGAAAGTTTTGCTCAGTTACATATGAAGAAATAATGTGTTTGCATTGTGTCTCCATTCTGAAAATAAATCAAAACAAATATATCAAGTAAGGTGTTCTCTAACCAAGTACTTTCTTGTAAAATGAGGTACGTGAAACTTTTGGTGGATCAAGTTGACAAATTCTCTCTCTCTCTCCCAGCTTTCTTCCATGATAATAACTAACTTTTTTCTGATTAGGAAAGAAATGCATGAAGAATATTTATATACACTCGGAAACATAAAAGGTTATTTGAATCTTTGGTACATATTGCCAAGCTGCGTTTTTTATATTTTCACTTAGATTATTCATGATTGGCATCTGAAATAGCCTCAAATGTAATCTATTATATGTCTTAAAATAATTATCTAACCTGTGGGGTTTTATTTGTTTCCTTTTTTCTATGTGGTTCACCAGTTGTCCGAAATACAATTTTTTGACTGGAACATCTTTTCTTTGATAAATTAATATCTTTGTGTCATTTACTAAGCTACATATATGCTCAGGCCTGTTATGGGCTTTCAGGTTATTTTCACCTACTCTATTACCAAAGAATATTTAAAAGTATGAGAAAATTCTCCATAAAATATGAGATAAAAAGTATAAAATATATATACGTATTCAATATGATTCATATTAATAAAAATAGAGGTAGTACCTTACCAACGATGTATGCTAAAATATAAACAAATGTTATTTCTATGTATGGAACACGAGTGATTGAAATTTTGTATTTCAGGTACATTTCTGTATTTAAAAAATATTCTATAGTGAACACATATTAGTTCTGTAATTGGGAAACATATTTTACAATATTAAGATCTCTTATCTTTAAAAAAATCCTATTAAATTAGGAGAGAAATGAAATTATGTGGAAGATCTAAGATCTTATCACTTAATTAAGTAAGATCAGAATGCTGTGATAATTCCAAGTTATGCTGAGTTCTTAAATGATTCTCAAATCAGCATGTTTTACTTTAAGGGACAGAATAGGATTTAACCACTAGCAACTAGTGATGCAACAGAAGTAGAACAATGGGGCGGCGCCTGTGGCTCAAAGGAGTAGGGCACTGGTCCCATATGCCGGAGGTGGCGGGTTCAAACCCAGCCCCACCAAAAACCGCAAAAAAAAAAAAAGTAGAACAATGGATAAGCATGGTACAGAGCCATGAAAAGTGCATTTCATAATTTATTGTTATTTAATTCTGTTTTCTTAAATTGTATTTGGTTGGCTTTTCTCGAGACTTAGGAAAAGAAAAATTCTCCTTTGAGTTATTGGCCCAGCTGGTGATACTTAATCAGTAAGATGTAACAAATTGAGATCTTTACTTTTTGTGTCACCATTGAGACCTTTACTCTTGTTTGGTCTTGTGTTCAGATGCACATTTCATGCTATCTATATTTGATAATAGCTTAACTGATAACAGAAAGATTTTGCAAAATATATCATACCTAATGAGAACCAGGTTTTCTAATGTTGGAGAAAGGAGTTAAGCAAGGAAGGGAGGCTGGATCAGAATCAGAAATATTGATATGAGTGCAATGCAGATAGATGGAGAAATAAACACAGATATATACAGAGATTAACATACATATATACGTATATTTTACGGTTCTGTTTACTGAGAAGTCTAGACATCCCATAGCAACAAGCACATCTAGGGCTTAGATCTTTGTTTCTAAATAACCATTCTCTGATAAAAGAAACCAGGGTTCCCTGGAGGAATGACTGATTCCACACCTCAGGTACAGAAAATACAGATGATTTCCAAACATTTTATAGCTCCAGAAAGTAAGGAAATGCTTCTCAAAAATTGGTACACGTTAACAAAAATAAAAACAAACTAACCAAAAAACACAGGCTTCAACCTGAAAGAGATCCCAATAGGCAAAGCTGAAATAATTTATATAACAAAATAAATGATGATGGTATTAGATTATAAAAGAAATAACATTCATGATTTCATACTGATATAAATACGTGTTTGAATAAATATATAGGGAGAGGACACAAATATTCCTTACAGAATATTTCAAATGATTAATTATAGAAGAAGGAAAATAAAAAATTATCCTTGGATCATCACAGTTAACAATTGCTGCAGGCAAGATGCAATAAAAATTGTTAAAGTCAGTGAGTGGAGCTTTAAGGGAAAAGAGAATATTTGCATGTACTCAAACTCTCTCTCTCAAAATATTTATTAATTGCTGCTTTAACATGTTTACAAAAACTTTTTAGCACAGAATGCTATTGGAATGTGGCAGGTAACTATGAATTGCAATGCCCTTTCACACTGTGTTCTATTTGGGCAGGTTCCTAGTTTTAAGGAATAATTGGTTCATTACATAAAATGAGTATTAGGACGTAGAAAATAAATGGCAGATTATTAATAATCAAACAATCTGCCATTTATTTCATTTTTACCTTTACTAAAACATTTTATAGTAAATGTTGATCTGTGGAAATGACAAAGCAGGAGGTACACTTTTCAACACTTTGTTCCTCCACCCTTCTTGAAATATCTGTGTTTGTTTTCTATTACTGCATAAAAAATTACTATGAGTTTTGTTTGAGCTTAAAACAGTACCCATTTATTATCTCAGAGTTCTGTAAGTTGGAATTCCCAGTGGGCTCCACTGGGTTCTCTGTCAGGATGGCACAAGGCTGTAATTAAGATGCTGGCCTCTTATCTGTTTTCTCCGAGGGAAGAATCTGCTTTCAGAATTATTGACATTATTGGCAGAATTCATGTCTTTGAAGCTCTAAAATTGCTTCCTTGCCAAATGACCCCCTCCATCTTTAAGCAGGCAAAGGTGCTTATTCTCTTGCTTAGAATATCTCTTTCTTCCCTTTCTGCTACCAGTGGGAGAAAACTCTTGGCTTTTTAAAAGGGTCATGTGATTAAATCAGGCCCACTTAGATGATCTCCCTGTCTTACTATGGACTGTGTCATGTAACATTTCCCGTTCATATAACATATGGCCCATTACGTTGATGTTCATCAGTGGGGCTAATAGTCTCATATCTGTCATATCTGTTTTCATTTTGTGAAGATTTATTGTGCAAAAACAATAGCAAAGCAGAAATGTTCTAAACAAGACAGTTGGTATGGCCCCATTGTGAAGTCTAAGCATTCAGAAAAGTGGCAACAGGCATGTTACGAAGGAGCGAACCTTGATGCACATCTGTGGAATATTGATAGTCACCTGGTGGTGCAGCAGTCCCAAATGTGCAATAATCATCTTTTTTGAAAGCTAATCAGGTATCTATCATTCAGGGAAAGGGAAAGAGGATGGGAAAGTGAGCTGACTTGATGTCACTATATGACTACGTCTAGGCCACATCTTCTCCTGGGCTCACCAAGCAGCTTCCCTCTTGACTACAAATGAGCCTCAGTTCGTAAGCCTGAGCCCTTAGGATTTAATTTGAGGATCTCACGTTCAACCTAACTTTCTTTTTATCATTCTTTAGATCTAAGTTGCAGGCTGATTAGACTTTTACTGTCCCTCAGTTTCACCTATTAGGGAGGATAACTCAAATAGGGTATAACAAAGAATATATGTTTTAGGTGAGAGCATCCTATCATGCCCTCTTTATGTTTGTTCCAGCTCATTTAGTTGTCAAATAATGCCTAGATACATTGAATTTTGTTTAAGTAAAGTTTCTTGTGTGTCTTGTTTTATTTGGAGCATAAAATTTGATGCGTACTAAAATTTGAAGGATAGTAACTGAAAATAGATTTTCATGTATATAATATTCCTCAGAACACACTGCAAAAAGCCCATAGTTATGATCCCAAGTTCAATTCTTTTACTTGTGAAATGAGAGCTGTTGATATTTTTGTTATTCTTTTACATCTCCTTACATTTCTAAGTTCTAACTTGACGCCATTGGCATAGAGTCCTGTGGTTTTGAGAATTCACGTGTTCACCCAATCACTTTGATTGATACTTGTTAGGAGTTGCGTTCCTTTAAGAGCAATAAAGGGTTTAGACAATGTAAATATCTTTGCAAGAAATCAATTGCAATATGTAACACTGAAATGTGAAGAAATATCCTTGTATTATTTAATGCTTTACATTTCACTGGTTAGCAAACTGATGTTTTAAAGAAAGTTTCTAAAAATGTGTTTAATATTATTAAGAACTCAAAATAAAGTAGTATGTTGAGCCAATTTACAAACAAAACAAATTGAAAATCCAGATTGCCTGATAAGTGTCATTGTTTTACTTATGACCTGTAAGGTGAAGTGGTCTTAGATAAAACTCAGAGAGGCCTGTGGTAGTATAGACTGTGGAGTCCCGATTTTGAATCTCAATGACTAGTGAAGTGAGCGTGAATATACAAATAAACGAAACTTGTTTTATCTTCTGTAAAATGGGATGATAACCTTAGTACTTCCTGGAATGTGAATATTCAAGACCTTAGATGTAGAGCACTGTTAGAGTTTGCTGGCATTTATTTAACTTTTGTTGTTAGGACAACACAAGAAATATATTAGAATATTAAGAAGTGAAGCTTACTATTGTAGTATGGACTAATTTTTGGAGGGATGAACATTCAAGTTAATCTTTAAGTCATCCTAATAGAAAGAAAGGTGTTTATGAAATCTTTTTGTAAAAAGAAGTGGTCCGAATAATGGTTATCCTTTCCCAGTCGCTTTTGTTTTTCCATTTGCCTGAGAAAATAATTTAAAGGTAAAATAAATTTTGTCCACCTCTGGTTACTTAAGGAGCTTAGATGTTCTGGCATTAATATTTTATGTGAATGCAAATTATTTTGAAAATATATGGATGAAAGAAAAGAAAAAGCATGGTAAAAGCCAGCCTCAAAGCCCAAAATGCAACTCTAAGTCCTTTTTAGAAAAAGGAATTTATATTTTAACATCACCTTTAATCATAGATGCTGTAAATGGGTGGTGGGTAATTATCTGATTCAGAGTAAAACATTTTAAAGCCTACCTTGTTCAGATAGTTTGGGCAGATGGTTTTTTTCTTTGTTTTGAATTATGCGAATAATTACCTGTGTTTATTACTTCCATTTGTTAGTGCAGGTGTTGCCTTGGTCTTCTAGATTCTAACAAAAATAGACCTTTAGGTCGAGATCTTAAGAAACCCGACTGTTCGATATCAGTCTTGGGAAGATTTTATAGTGCAGTGGAACTTAACTTATTATAGTTTTAAACTCTGAAAACTATCGACTCTTCCAAAAGAAAAATTCCCTCATATATAGAAAATTGCACAATTGAGAAATTCCAAAACACTCTACAAACTGGCAGTGAAAACCAGGTTAAGAACCCCCATGGTTGCAGAAATCAACTTGCTGTTAGTTTCCAGTCAAACTGAAGAGTTATTATTTACAAGCACCTTGAGATATATATTGAAAATTTAAAAGAAGAAAATCATAGAAATGTGGGGAAAATGTTTGCTTAGGGGCCTGCTTAATATAGGGTAGATTAATGGATGACATGTTTTGAAACGTTATAAATATTCTTGTATTTTTATTATGCTTGATAATGTGATGTTTTAAATATAATGAATGTTGTGAAATTTACCCATGTCTCTATAAAACCAGTCATGCAATCATTTCTCATTTCTACTGTTACTAGTTATGGTACCTAAACCTTTGTTCTTGGCTCGGCGCACATAGCACAGTGGTTATGGCACCAGCCACATGCACCGAGGCTGGTGGATTCAAACCTGCCTGGGCCAGCTAAACAACAACTGCAACAAAATATAGCTGAGCATTGTGGAGGGTGCCTGTAGTCCCAGCTACTTGGGAGGCTAAGACAAGAGAATTGCTTAAGCCCAAGAGCTTGAGGTTGCTGTGAGTTGTGATGCCAAAGCATCCTACTGAGGGTGACATAATGAGACTCTGTCTCAACCAAAAAAAAAAAATGTTTTTCTTCCTCATTTGTCAATATTACTGTTAATATACTTTCTTTGTCTGCTGCTGTGCTAATTCCTTTCTTTGATATTATTTATATTTAATAACTGTACACTACGTTATAATACTTGATGTCTCTCTTTCATCTTTCGCCTCTCATTTTTATAACCCCAGGACAGGCAGTGATAGGTTCTATAGGGTTGTTCTTAAGTTGAATTTCTATGTAGGTTGAAACAGGTAAATTTACATATTTTACTTATTACCTGTAAATATTACATATTTTACATATTGCTGTAAATATTACATATTACCTGTCATAGCCCCTATTCGTTAAGTGTGAATTGTATGTCAGTTGGATGTTTGTAGCTTGGGGACTTAACTGTAATAGACCCCTTCTGTGAGTGAGAATTGTCCATAAGTCAGATGTTTACAACTCAGCCCAGCCGGTATTATTCCATGTTATATATTTTCTTTGTGTCACCACTGTTCATATATCTAAGCATGAAGACCAGAACAAAGTACATATTTATGACTATTCTGATCCTCTCAGGTTGCCAGAACAAAGTACCATAGACTAGGTGGCTTAAAAACAGAAATTTATTTTTTCCCAGTTCTGGAGGCTGAAAGCCTGAGATCGGGTTGCCAGCATGACCAGTTTTAGTAAGGCGTCTCTTAGTGGCTTACAGATGGCCACCTTCTTTCTGCATGCTCACAGGGCAAGTGGATGGTAGGGGACCACTTGAGTTCTCTGGGGCACAAATTGCATCATGAGGGTCCTAGTTTCATGATCTCAACTAATCCTAAATACCTCCCAAAGGCCCCATCACCTACTACCACCATATTGGGGGTAAGTCTTCGACATATGAATGGGGGGACACAATTCAGTCAATAGCAATTGTATTTGATTTAGAGTATGTTCTTGTAAAGTTCAAACTCCTTGGGTCCATTTCATGCTTTTCTCCGTATCTAAAACTGCTGACTTTGGCCATTTGATTCTGCTAGCATGACTCGTTCTTTCTTTCACCATCTTTAAGCCCCAGGGCAGGCCCTACACTGTGTGTTTCGTGTCACTTAACAGCCACACGGCCCTCCTTGCTGGTTCTTAAACATACCAAGTGCTCTGACCTTGGGGCTTTGCCTCTATTATTCCCTCTGCCTGGAATATTCTTTCCCCATATATCTACTTAATTCTTCATTTTCTTAAAGTCTTGATTCAAATCTCACCCTCTCAATAAGACCTACTCCAATACCCTATTTAATCCTACTCGCTCTTCCCCCATACCTAATCCCCTTATTTCCAATCCTTTTATTCCGTTCTTTATTTCCATAGTATTTATCATCTTTTGATAGATTATGCAATTTATTTATTTATTATTATCCCCCTCCGTAAGCACCAAACGCATGTGAACTAGAATGGAAGCAACTTGGGGCATAAAGGCAAATCTCTTTGTTGCCTTTGTTTATTGGCAGATCCAAAATTTGTATAACTATGTCTAAAAGCCACTTAATCAATATGCTTTAAAAGCATAAATGAACACCTGTTACAAACTCAGCATTAAGGCAGTTGCTAGATGCAGAAATGAAATCTACAGCCCTGTCATCCTAAGGAGCTTTCAGCCTAGAAGGGAAAACCAGCAGATGAATGGGGTCTGTGGGTTGCATATCATCTATAATAGTACATTGGAGACACATTGTGCAGAACCCAAGGAAGATACAGCCCTCATTTCGCTCAAGATTTAATCAGTAATCAAACTTACTACTGATGTAATGTACTTTCTGACTAGTGATACGTTAGCATTGCTGTGCGAAGTGTGGTGGGACCATGGCTGTGACTGGTTGGTGTGGTCAGAGAGGAATTCCCCAGGCAGGCAGCCCTCAGCGGTGAGCAGTCTGCGAGGCAGGCAGGTAAGCGAGGAGTCTGGAGAAGAGCATTGCACACAGGGAATGGCGTCTGCTCTTTGAGGTCACTGTGGGGTCTTTGTGTCCATTTCCAACTAAGTGCCTTACTTCTCTTGTCACTGCTACCTTCTGTGCCATCGGGCACTGCACTGGCAGTGAGAACTCCTCCTCAAACACAGGTCCCAGACTGCGGCCTTTAGATGTGTTTTTACATTCCACCTTGTGTTCAAAAGCATTAAAAACAAAATTAAAAAGTCTAGGCACTTTTTATATAAACGTGTCTGGCTTTTCTTTAAAATCTGATGAATAGGCCGGCTACAGCCTGCGGGTGGGGAGCATGCTCTCCCATTTGCCCTTGCCAGCCTTGCCCAACCCTTGCAGGCTTCTGAGTTTGTGATCTTTGGACTGCAACTGGGAACCACCTTCTGTCTTGTGGTAAGGAGCCTTCTGCTTTGTTGCCTTTCTGCCTTTCCTAAGCCCATTTCAATGTCTCCACTGTGAAAGAGCAGTGGAGAGAACTGGGTACTGATTTCAGCACTAGCTCCCTCCTGTCAGTAGACGGCTGTCAGCATAGTTTTTCCATCTCAGGGCTCCTTCAGACTTTGCATTACCTGAATCTTGGGCTCTATCAGGATAGTGTGTGTATAGATAAATGCGTGTATATTTAATATAATATGCATATAATTTTAAGTTAAAATGGAGTGATTTTAGAACAAAATTAAACTGAACTCCATTAAACAATTTAATACCTAGGAAGGCAAATTGAATTTGTTTTCTATACTCCTGCAGTGTATATGACCCAGGCAGTCCCTGGGTTACGAATGAGATAGGTTCTTTCTTTCTTTTCTTTCTTTCTTTCTTTTTTTTTTTTTTTGAGACAGAATCTCACCATGTTGCCCTATCTCACTATGTTGCCCTCGGTAGACTGCTGTGGCATCACAGCTCACAGCAACCTTTAACTCTTGGGCTTAAGCGATTCTCTTGCCTCAGCTTCCCAAGTAGCTGGGACTACAGGCGCCCGCCACACGCCTGGCTATTTTTTGTTGCAGTTGTCATTGTTGTTTAGCTGTCCTGGGCTGGATTCCAACCCACTACCCTTGTTGCATGTGGCTAGCGCCATAACCACTGTGCTACGGGCACCGAGCCAGGTTCTTTCTTAAGTTGAATTTGTATGTTAGTTGAAACCGGTAAATTTTCCTCATACCGTAATAGCCTCAGTTTGCAAGTGCAAGTCGTATGTCAGTTGGATGTTAGTAGCTCACAGACTGCCTGTATTATAAGTTTATGGTATTATTCTTCTTATTAACTTGCATATAATGACTGCTTACTCTGGGTTGGGTACAGATTTAAGGGCTTAAGATGCATTGTCTCAGTTATTTCTTACAACTTTGGAGTAAATCTTAATGTCCACATTCCATATATCAGGAAGTTAAGGGTCAGAGTGATTAAGTAAAATTACACAAAATTATGCAGGTAGAAAGGTACAGAATTTTAATTTGAATCTGGGTTATATAATATAGGTACATGTATCCTTTTCACTCTAGGCAGGAAATAGGCCCTTTTTTCTGTGCCTAATTAGCTACGAGTTAACAACCCCTTTTTGGCTTTTAAAGCACATCCCTGGCAGTACATTGTTTCCTATGTTTGTTTGGGGGGAAAAGAGGTAAGAATGATTTGTAATGAATGTTTGTCATTTGACATTTTAGTTCCATAAAGCAGTTGTCGATAATTTGATTAGTAACTGTTTAGTAGTAGGTATGGATTTTGCATTTGCTTAACTTAATAGTCTCTTAAATGAAATTGCTATGTTTATATTTATTTTAAATATTTAATGATTCCATAGCAGTCTTTATCCATAAGGCAGCCAAAATTTAATCTAGTCAATGCTATGATATCTTACCAGTTCAGTATTTTTTTGTTTTTCTTTTCTGCTTTGATCTTATACTTTATTCATGATATTTAATTAGATTAAATTCAGCTCATTAAGTCTTTTGCAAACTTACTGATTCTCCAATAAAAGAGCTTTGTTTTCTGGCTTGACACCCATAGCACAGTGGTTATGGCACCGGCCACATGCACTGAGGCTGGCAGATTCAAACCCAGCCCGCACCAGCTAAACAACAATGACAACTGCAGCAACAACAACAACAACAAAAATAAATAAGCCGGGCATCGTGGCTGGAGACTCCTTGGGAAACTGAGGCAAAAGAATAGCTTAAGCCCGAGAGTTTGAGGTTGCTGTGAGCTGTGATGCCATAGCACTCTACCGAGGGTGACATAGTGAGACTCTGTCTCAAAAAAAAAAGAAAAAAAAAGAGCTTTGTTTTCTTATCAACTCTGTGATATCTTCACAAGATTAGGTATCATTGGCACAGTAATACTAATTATTTTATGAATGGAACAGGAATTTATATATATATAATATGTCAATATAGACTGCTAATGGATTTTTAAAAAGTAAGAAGTACTTTGAAGGTGCTGTGAATCATCATCACTAATTTCTGATTTAATGATTGAATTATAACTTAGTCATTATAAGGCATAATGCTTGGTGCCTTGGAGTATAAAAATAGAAATTATAAGCCATATAATTCTCTATTAAAATTATTTGTTCTTGTTTTTACTTGTATAGACATCAGATATATTGCTATATAAACATTATCATATAGAATGTCAAAATGGAATACATAAATGTTGTTCTAATAAGAAAAATTAGTTCAGGAAAAATTACATCCATTTGCATCATTGAAAAGAAGGAAAATCTACAGTAAATTCATTCAGCATGTACTCAAAATGCTTGTTTAATAAATGAGGCAATTATCATTTCTAAGACATGAAGATATCTCAAATGCATTTAATTATGGTAATTTACATTTCACAAAAATAATACATTTTGATAGCCTTTTGTTTCTTATAAAGCCGGTTTCTACAATTCCCTCTAATGATACTAATTTTTCATGAATCCCAGGTACACATTTCTATCACTTACTATAGGAAAGGTGATGAGTATTCAGCCATTTTTAGAGAGCCATAACTAATTTATAGCAATAATCTTAACAGGGTTTCTTTTACATTCCACTAACATTTATTAAGCACTTTCGAGACGTCAATAAGGGCAGTGGAACTTTCACGTTTGAGTCTGGCCCCAGGATTGTGTTCTACCAATGAATTCGGGGAGCAGCAGAGCTTGCTGCACACTGGAGTATTCTCAGCCTTCTCACAGCACAGCAAACTCATGTAAGGAGATTGCACAGAAATCCCTTTTGGTGTGATGCTCAGGAAGGGTTTGCTGGTGTACTTTAGTAGCTTGTTTTGTTGTAATGCTTCTGTCCCTATCTCTAGGGAATGATTATCCCAAGTCCAGAATTAGTGAAAGAGGAGTTTGGATTATTTCTTCAGTAGCACTAATGAACTACCTGGCGTTAGATGAATGCCTTCCTGGCCCTGGATTGGCGAACAACATGCATTTGTTACATGCCGCATAGTTTGTATAGTGAAACTGTTTTTCTGCAAAGTTAGCTGAACTTTGGGACCACATCTTAGGATTAAATGCTATGGATGGCTTTGCTATTGATCTAAATTCATCTAAGATAGTGGTTCTCAACCTGTGGGTCACGACCCACAGGAACTGTATTAAAGGGATGTGGCATTAAGAAGGTTCAGAACCACTGATCTAAGATGAGCCCAGACTGGGTGGATTCTAACTGTAAAGTCTGGCAAAACTGTAGAAGTCTTCCCTTTCCCCCAAGAGGAAATAGAAACATCAATTGGTAAGAAACTATACAATTTTCCTGAAATCATGGCCAAATCGAGACATTTTTCTATGATGAATTATCAAAATTGTTTTGTTAGTTTCATATAATCTACGGTGTTGACATTTGTGGATCACCTTTACTTCATTTTATTTTTTTCAACCTTTTATTTATATCTGCTTTATTACTAACTGGGATCTTAACAAATATGCAAAAGATCAAGCTTCTTTCATAAGAAATGTAGCTCAAAGGAAATTACATTTTTAATGCTAAACTCAGTTTTTTTTTTTCATTTTTGGTTTCTGCTTTTTTCCCCAGAACATATTCATTAGAAGTTGTGCAAATATCTTCTATTAAGGTTTCTGTAGCCAAGGCAATTTGATAGACATCTTATAGCATTTGGATGTTCATGGAGATATCATTTATATTGATGAGTATGTCTCTTTAGCTTGTTTTAATTTTCAGAATATCAGCATATATATCTGCTTTCTAAAAATACTTTTGAAAAAAGATAACAATATCCAAGCAGACTTATTTTTCTGTTGAATTTCTGCCTTAATTTGGGAATAAAATATAGCTTTCCAAAGGTACTGGTTTATCTCTTACTCTGCCAATACCTCAGAGACAGGTGTCCAAATTATATTTCATTGACGCCATATTTTCTGGCCTAATATTAAGGGACCTGAATTTGACATAATTTCACATTAACTACATAATATATTTTATGAGCTCTGTTTAGTCCGTCTTACATATTTGGACCCCTGTAAAGGCAAGGCATCAGAATGGCATTTCTCTGCATGTATATTGCTTGGGGCCATTCTTTAACTCTCACTCATACTTCATGAATTTATATAAACACAGAGGAAGCAAAAATTCAGTTTTCCAGGAATTCAGGAATTAATAACAATAGTAATAGAGTAACCAACGTCTAATGAATTTTTACCAGGCCAACCACTTTTCTATACAATAGATATATATTGATTCATTTAGTCTTCAGAACAACCCTATGTGATAGATAGATTTTTATCAATAAGATAGCCAAGTCCTAAAGACACTGAGATATTTTGGCCAAGATCACCTAGGCACTAGCTTCCAAAGCCGAATTACAGTTGCTGCTGTAATGAATTACCAAATACTTAACTGCTTAAAACAACACAAATTTATTATCTACCAGTTCTAGCAGTCAGAGTCCCAAATGGGTCACACTAGTCTAAAATTGAGATTTTGGCAGGGCTGCATTCCTTTCTGGAATTGTAGGTGAGAATCTATGTACAGTTTCTCAAAACTTCCAGGACTATTTCACGCATAGCCCGCTTCTGTCTTCAAAGCCAGCAATGGCCTGTGGAGTCCTCCTCACATCACTACACTCTAATGTTCTCTCTGTTGGCTCCTTCTTCCACTTGTAAGGATTCTTGTGATGTCCCTGAGTCTACCTTGATAATTCAGGATAATCTCTTTATGGTCAGTGGATCCAAAACCTTAGCTCCATCTGCAGCTGTTGTTCTGTGCAAATGTGGTCAGGTTTGTGACTAGGACTGCCCTTAGCTATAAAAAGGGCCCTTAGCCCTTATAAAGCTGCTAACCCACCAGCCTTAAAGGGACAAGGTAAACCCCAGTTGCCAGTCTTTTGGTTGTACAACAATAAGGCCTGAACAACCAGAAGCATTTTTCTGGTTTGGTTCTATTGATGCTTTGTCTCTGAAATTAGGAAGTTCATTGCTGGTAAGTATTACCTTTGCTATTTCTTTTGGTATCAGATAATGTCCCTACCCACTCAGAATCCCATGAGTTCAAAACCACAGGTGTTAAAGCAGTTTAATTGCTCCCAAACACAGTAACTCTAATTTAGCCTTCAAACTGGGAGATCATTACAGATGGTACGCCATGGAAAGAATTCTCAATGCTGTGCAAAAGAATCTCAATAGAGGAAACATCACGAATGTCTGGAAGGGTTGTACCAAAGAAGATAATAGCACTATTGTTATCGAAAAATCCATGGAAGCCCCAAATGAGAAATTCCTACTGGAGAAAACTGTGTCCAGATGTGGTGCTTTACTTCACAGGGTTTATAACAATACCAATCAAGCAAATCACAAAAGAGATTGTGGATATGGCAAGAAAGATGGGGGCTGAAGGGTTTCATGATAGGATCTTGTAAAAATTCAAGAGCTAAAAGTACTACACTGGAAGAATTAACAGAAGATGACCTGAGAGAGATTAAACGCCAGAAGAGATTGAGTGAGATAGAGATTAAGTGCCTGATAGAGATTAAGTTTCCAACCAGTGCCCGAAGCCGAGGAAGAAGATGTGGAAGAAACAGTATCAGAAAAAAAATGAGCATTAGATAATCTGACTCTTTCATTTATGACATGGACCCACCTGTGATACGGGCCCTGAAACTGAAGCAATAGGTGAAGAAGGATTGGTACCTTCTAGAAACATTCTTAGAGAAAAATTAAGAGGTCATATATGTGTGTGTGTGTGTATATATGTGTATATATATATATATATATATATATATAGAGAGAGAGAGAGAGAGAGAGAGAGAGAGACAGACAGACAGAGAGAGAGACAGGAACAAGAAATATATGTATTTTAAGAAAGGAAAAACTGTATTAAAATTGTAAATTGTGTGTATTCATTTTTTTCACCTTTTATTTTATGTACATGGGAACATTTTGATCAATGCTAAATGTTATTTTAGCAACCAAATGGATTTCAATAAAACAATAGAAACATGCATTTCTTTGAAGGGCCACCTTAATGGTAACATTTTAATTGTTACAGAGTATATTATGAGTTATAAGGGAAGACATTTGGGGCCTTTAAAAGTGATGTAACCTTATTTCTGTACTGAACATCAAAATATGTTATCCAGATCAGTGCACATCCAGTATCTTTCAATAATACTTATTGAAGGCTCAGCGCCCATAGCACAGTGGTTATGGCACCAGCCACATACACTCAGGGTGGTAGGTTCGAATCTAGCCCTGGCCAGCTAAACAACTACAACCAAAAAAATAGCCATGTGTCATGGTGGGCGCCTGTAGTCCCAGCTACTTGGGAGGCTGAGGCAAGAGAATCGCTTCAACCCAAGAGTTTGAGGTTGCTGTGAGCTGTGATGCCACAGCACTCTACCAAGTGTGACATAGTGAGACTCTGTCTCAAAATAATAATAATAATAACACTTATTGAAGTTGGTCTGGAAAAACATCACTCTGGAGGGTAGAAAAAGTCATTAAGAAGACCATTTCTCCTGAGACTGTTGACTATTTGACATAATTTCATTAATTTTCTGTCATAACATGGAAAAATATCTCAAAAGGGGATACATATATGGGGTAAAAAGACAGACTAAAATAACCACTAATATATAAGTATTTTCTTCAATTCTGAAATCCTAAAAGAGTTCTTCCTTTAAGACTTGATTCAAGAATTTAAAACATATTTGCTATTTCCTTGTGAATTAAAATAGATTATTATATTAATAACTCCCTTAATTTATGCTTCCCTGTTAGAGGTACATAATCTAATAAAACAAGGGCATATCAACATTTTTTGGAATTTTACTGTTCTACTTACCCTTTTGTGAATTTTTAGATTTTTCAGAATCCTGCCACAAATGAATAATATTTTTCTTTACTTTCGTGGAAGAATATGGAGTGATGCATATATTTTTAATTTCATTTAACTAGAGGTTAAGTTTACATTTCATTTGATTTATAGTTTTGTTTTTAATTAGACAATAAACTCTGTGGACAACTAGCAGAGGCCATGCAAATGCTGTTTTAAGAATCAGTGAAAAGAAAGCTTTCTCATTCATATTTTCCTAATATTTAAAAAGGAAGAATTCATCAAATTTATATGCAAAGTAAATGGCTACTTTATTGTGTAGAAAAATTAAGAACAACCATTTTTTCTTATTTCCAATTGGAAGAAGCCTAAATTGTCTCCAGTTCTAAAAGCAGAAATTACCATGTCTATGAAAATATGGTCTGTGGTGGTATATGAACATCTTGTAATAGAGACATAAGGATAGCCATTTCCCACTCAATGTAATGATCAGAACAAGCTGTTACATAGGAATTGAAATATTCCCTCAGCTTCCTCAAGTCAGGGTAAGTCAATGGAAAGGTTACCTCAAGAATTTTCTTTTGGCAAAGCAGTACATTTCAGATAAAGATCTAAAGTATGGGGATAGACTGTAGTCTTTGCTGACTTTTATTTGCTAAGCAACAGTTGAGAAACTAGATTTATAATAAAATCTAAACTGTTAATTTAAATATTTTAAATTCTCAAGAGAGTTTGAGATTCAGAGGAATGACCTTTTTACATAAAACCTACTAAACAGTGAGGGTTCATTTGGGACACTGCCTCCAACCTCTGTGATGTCTCAAAGTACTTATAATATTATGAACAAGATTATTTCATGTTTCTACTGAAATGATCTCTGTAAACAATCACTTGAACTTTTAGAATGTTACCCTTTGTCTCCTGTCTCAATGCCCTACGGAGATTATCTGGAAAATATTGGAAAGATCTTAAAAGTAACAACTGCTTACCTAACAAGATGGCAATGTTTTGGAAAATTCTTATACTTTCATATATTTTCGTCACTGAAGTGTCATTCTACAATATTATGCTTGAGTATTATTTTTCAGGCCCCAAATTCTGCTGCTTACTGCTTTAATAGCCGTTTGGAGACCATAAATAAGATGGAAGACATGATTTGATTTGTGAAATCGAGTAGATCTGTCATAATCACCCAGGCTGTGCCAACATGGTAAAATGTATCATGAAATAACTGAATTTGCAGAATGTAATATGGATCTAGTTGTTGGCACATGATTGATTTCCAGTGATTATTTCAGAACATTTCCTTTTTTCCCCCCAAATTACACACACATATACATACAGTGGAAAAATATTTGCTGTATATTATTCTTATTTTACAAAGAAATATGAAAGCTCAGAGAGGTTAAATGACAGCCTGATACCTCAGAAATACTATGGAAAGGTACACAAATGTCTACTTCAGTTTTTCTGGTCCCACAAATGTCCTACTCCTGTTTCAACCTTCTGTCTTTAAATTCTTGAAGAAGATTTAAGATGTTAAAATATCCATTAGCACATTGAAATTATACCAAGGAAGCCATAGATGTGCTGAAAGTGATGACTTTTTATCTGCATGACAGTTAGCAGTATAACCTCATGAGATGCTCCTTAGTGCATGGATGTTTTGCAGGGATCTCTGTCTGGCCTCCTGCACTGTGTACCAGGATTGACAGGGCAGCACCTCTGTCCTTGTTCCGTCTTGGAGCCATGACTTGTCAAACATGCCTAGGCGTAGCATGCTTAGGAGTTAGTCCAAATATCACTGCCCAAGTGTATCATATTTTGTTTTGGCACATATAATGTATCTATTGTTTCTCTTTCAGTGTACTATAAATATCAGGGAGAAAGAACAGCTAATGTATTTTTCCCCTGATATTGCTCACTAAATTGTTCTAAGTTCAAATCCTGGCAGTGGTCCACTGTACAGATTATAGATTATTATTATGAAAAGTTGCCTTTTGAAATTTTGCAAAATCCTTGTAAGTACTTTTCTTCATCTTAGATAGCTATTATAATGATACTGACAGTGTCTCAAGTAGAATTTTATAATAATTTAGAAGAAAAATAATCATTTTTAGTATGTGATAACAACCTTATACTCAGACTATCACAGGTGTCTGAGGGGAAGTGGCTAGGAAAACAATCAAGAACATTAGTTAGAAATGTAGTGGGAAGGTTCTATTCATCTCTCTTGCCCATTGATGTATGGGATTGTTGGCTTTTTTTTAATTTGAGTTCTCTGTAGATCCTAGTTATCAAGCTTTGATCTGATTCAAAATATGAAAATATCCTTTCCCATTGTGTAGGTTGTCTATTTGCTTTAGTCGTTGTCTCCTTAGCTGTATAGAAACTTTTCAGTTTAATTAAGTCCCATTTGTTTATTTTTGTTGTTGCAATTTCCACGGAAGTCTTCCTCATAAAGTCTTTCCTCAGGCTGATATCTTTAAGTGTTTTTTCCATGCTTTCTTTGAGAATTTTTATTGTTTCATGCCTTAAATTTAGGTTTTTTACCTAATTATTAGAGAAATGCAAATCAAAACTACCTTGTATCACCTAATCATAGTGAGAATGGCCCACATCACAAAGTCTCAAAGCTGACATGAATATGGAGAGAGAAGGGAACACTTTCACACTGCTGGTGAGACTGCAAAGTAATGCAACCTTTTTGTAAGGAAGTATAGAGGATCTTCAAAGAACTCAAACTAGGTCTCCCATTTGATCTTGCAATTTCATTACTGGACATCTACCCAGAAGAAAAAAAAATCCTTTTACCATAAAGACACTTGCAGTAGACTGTTTACCGCAGCTCGGTTTACAATTACAAAAATGTGAAAACAGCCTAAATACCCACCAACCCTGGAATGGATTAATAAGCTGTGCATATGTATACCATGGAATACTATTCAACCATCAAAAAGATGGACACTTCACATCTTTTGTGTTAACCTGCACGGAAGTGGAACACATTATTCTTAGTAAAGCATCACAAGAATGGAGAAGCAAGAATCTCATGTACTCAATTCTGATATGAGGACAATTAATGATCTAGTACATGGTGGGGGTTGGGGAAGGGAAGAGGAGAGAGAGGGAAGGGGGGGTTGGGGTGGTCACGGTGTGTGACACACCTCTTGGGGATGGGATACAATTATAAGAGGGAATTTATTTAACAAATGCAATCAGTGTAACCTGACTCTTTGTACCCTCAATGAATCCCCAACAATTAAAACAAAAAAATTAGAAGATTCTTGGGACCAGATTCTTTTCTTTTCTTCTTCTTTGTCTATTTACTTATTTATTTACATATTTATTTTTTAGACAGACTCACTGTTCCCCTGGGCAGAGTACCGTGGTATCAGTGTAGCTCTTAGCAATCTACAACTCCTGGGTTCAAGTGATTCTCCTGCCTCACCTTCCAGAGTAGGTGAGACTACAGATGCCTGCCAATGCATTGGGCTAATTTTTCTATTTTTTTTTCATCCTTTAGAAGATCCAATTCCGTGAGTAAGATGGGGTCTTGTTTTGGCTTAGGCTGATCTTAAACTTCTGAGCTCAAGTGATCCTCTTGCCTAGAATGTTAGGATTATAGCTTTCAGCCACCACACTCATCTGGGACCAAATTATTGTCTGAAATATAAAATTTGGGTACTGGTTTTTTTTCCTCTTATACTCTATCATTTTTCTAATAGTGATAACAGAATTTTTTTCTTCAGTAGGTCCTTGGTCTCTGGGATTCGAAGAATGAACCAAGACCACAGATCAGTAGTAAGACAGGATTTATTATACAGAAAAGAATACAGAAAAAAACACCAGAGCTCCTGGCAGAGGGAAAGACCCAAGTCGGAAAATCTCTCCTGAGTCCTTGTCTAGGGGTGTATATAGTTGCACGGGTCCTTTGTAGTTACATTTGGCCAGGACTTGGTAACAATTGAATGGATACAGTCCTTTCTGTGGGGGCAAAGTGAATGGAGGCAATATTGAATGGATATTGTCCCTTAGGCTCAGGGCAAGGTGAATGAGATTCTCATCATGAAATTGCTCAGACCTAGAAAACTTACATGGAATGGTCCAGGCCTTGGAAATTGGGGGACGGGAGGAGGGTCCCTGTTCATCTCTGAGTGGGGGAACCTTATATCATCCTTAGGCCTGTGAAATGCTCACAGGAGAGTGGCTTAGCTAGAGGAGGGCTCTCTAGGTCCCTGGGTGGTTCTGGGCTGTGCCATGGTCTCCTTCAACTAAGTAGGGACCAGTAGACTGCTATCATACTTGCCCCTTCTGCTGCACTTGGCTCTACAGCCCTGGGCTCTGGGCATCCCTCTGCACCAACACCCTGGGCACTGTGAGCCGAAGACGAGGCAGGTCCTCCTGGGCTGCCTGGCGCCACCTGAGCTGGGACACCAACTGCCCTGTATCAATAGGACGCCTGCAGCTTCTGGCAATGCTTCTATTAAGCTAAGCAAAGGTGTGCTATCAGCTCTTTTTCCAAGTTTATTTTCTTGGTTAGTAATATACATGGTTGACCTCTCTTTTCTGGTTGAGGAAAGAAAATTAACAAAAACATGCCATTTATTGAGATATAAAATGTCTTATCCCCCAAAAGACATTATGTGTCATTAATAGCAACAACAATAATACTGCTTCCCTATGTAGGTCACATACAGCAGTGCCAAAGAGCTTCGCTTGACTTTGGAGTGTGGTTTCTTTTCCTTCTTGCCCCTCTCCTGCATTCTGCTATGTTCTCCTTCTCGGTGCCTGAGCTGTGAACCTTCTTGATGTTGTAAAGTAACCCTAACAATGCAAAGCTCAAGGTCATGTTGCACCGTGTGCTTATTGGAAATGTGGCCCTACACAGCCTTCAGAAGATCTGATTCCCTGACTGAGAATGCCTACAGAGTAGAGCTCTGTTCTTGTATTCTGTTGACAGTCTGCCCAGTTCACACTTGTGTTTTTGTTTTGTTTTGTACTGTTTTTAGAAAGCTAGAGGGAAGAAGAAAGAAACAATCGACACCCTATGAAAAACAGACTAAGAAATTGAGTCAAAGGGAAATGGTATAAGGGAGATAGGAACAGAGCATAAGACCAGCACCAAAATCTGTTCTGGGAGGTTCAGTTTGGCCTTCAATGCTGAGCCATAGAACGAGGCTTCTCACCAAACAGTGCAATGAGAGAGGTGTTTGGTTGTATGCAACAGACGATGCATAAAGGATAAACAGATTGACTGTTCAGTAGATTACCCACATTGCTGGCACAAACCTTCAGCCCTGAGCCCACCATTGCTACCTTGTTGCTACTTAGTGTGACCAGTTACATGCAGAACTGCATGTTCCAGGGGTGGGTAGGATCGTCGTCCTCCTACAAAAGGTGTATTATCTAACAAAAGAAGAAGGTGCCTAGATAGAGGTGCTCCTCACTGGGCTGAGAAAATATCTAAGCATGGCCAAGAAATGTTCACTCATGGCAGCAAGTGCTAGAATTGCCCCGGAGGTCTATATTTAGATTATGACATTGACTCTTTACCTGCAACGTACACGTTAGAAATAATCCTTTCACAGGCAAGTAAATTCAGGCTCGGCAAGATCAAGTAATTTAAACATCTATGTAACTAAAAGAGTCCAGAACCGTGTATGCTGGATCCATTGCCCACACACTTTCCATCTCACAATATAAGAACTGCAGATGGAAGGAGAAATAAGTGGTAGGGAAAGTATTTTGAAGATGCAATTTCAGATACATCTTTTAATTAAGCAATCTGTGTGGCACAGTGCCTGGCACATACGAGATGCACAAAAGTGTCAACTGTTATACATGTACTCACATGTTATTAACAATTTTGCCCCCTTGGCAATGTAACAATAGCCTTTGTTGACACTCATACTCTGGATTATAGGAGTTGTAACTAACAAAATTTAGTATTCATTGTGATTTACTCTTTTTATTAAAATCTCTTAGCAAAGGTGGTAGTTATTCGTGTTTTAACAATTCTATTGCTTTTAAACTAATAGATAATTTAAATGTAATTCACAAAGCATCTGACATGCAATCTTGGTTCTGTGTGTCAATTAGAATGCTTTAATCCTGTCTAATTTTAGGCTTTCTCTAGATATAAATAGTTTGCTCTTGGGCATCAAGGTGAAATGCCTCCATGCCAGAAAGTTTCCTGGAGACACTTTGTGCAGTGCTATTTGAGAGCTTGTATCTTGTGTTAAATAGTCTGGACCTCTCTCTAGATACTTCTGTGAACTGGCTCCTGCCCTCTTGTATAGCCTGGTATCCGTTACCCCTGTTTCTTACTTTAGTGCTCCAAACACACACAAGTGTTTATAGTTTCTCCATTGGTTCTCAACTCTCCGCTTCGCCACACAGATCCTTTCTGCCTAAAATGTCTGATCACTTCCCAGCCGACTCCACCCTACTCCACTCCTTGCCTTGCCTGGCTAACTCTTGAGTATTTCTTAAGGCTCAGTGAAACTACAAGTTTTTGCAGAAAGGCTGTGCCAAAAGTGATCTCCAATAAGACAGCACCAGCAGCTCCCGCCTGTGTTCTGGGCATATTGCACAACTAAATTTAGTTAAATTGTATTTCATTATAATTAGTCTTTTCTTCTGCCCTATGCCGAGAGATAACATGGATCAGAAAACAAGACTATAAGCACTCAAGGGAAAAAAGGAATCCATGGCAGAGTATAGTAGGGATTCTATTTCAATATATTTGGTGATGATGGTCTGTATTATTCATATTGCTTTAGGGTTTTCTTTGTTTGTTTTGTTTTGTTTGTGGTTGTTGGTGGCTTTTGGGGAGTGTCCTTGATGGGAATTTCTGCTGAGGCAGACTGTTTACCTCCTTAATAAAGACTCTATACATCTTAAGGAGATAATTCTTTTTTATCATCTATTTGAACTTCTAAGTGAACTTCCCACATCTTGCTTCTTCTCATATACTACTTTACGCTGCCAAGTGGATCACCTTAAAACTCATGCCCTCAAATATGTTGTCTGCATGCCCTAAAATAAATAATTAAAATGTCCAAATGCCTCAGTCTAGTTGTCTTTGCCTGCTACAGCCTAGCCCTAGGCCACCTTTCTATGTGTCCCAAATGCCCTCAATACAACTTAGTTCAAGCAAACGCTATCGTTCATGCTCCTCCTATGATTTAGAACACTCTTCCTTCTATAACTACAAACAAATTCTATCAATATTTCAAGAGCCGGGAAATTTCTCCTTTTTTACATAGCCATTTCTACTTGAACACAGTTTCTTTTCCTTCCAGATCCCTTCATATATACTTAGGTTGTGGAATATATAACTCCCCCCTTTCTATTGTATTTATTTTGGTGCTTCTTTCATAAACTTCTAGAGTTTCCCAAACTGAAAAGCAGATACAAGCATTTGTATCATATGTGCAATAGTTATTCCCTTGATCATAAGTAACAGTGTCCAACTTAACCTACTATGAGTCATAAAGGACCATATTGGATGAGTAATGGGTAATCTTGGAACAGACCCAAGATTCATATGGTTCCTTGAAGCTCTCAAAACTTATGAGCACCAATAAATCCATTCAGACAAGTAAAATTGGCCACACATTGCTTCCTTCTAACTTGTTTTTACCCCACCCAGAGATTTTATGTAGACTTAACAATGTGTTGAAACAATCTGCTGAGTTTCTTTCTTTTTTTAATATCCTGAATTTTAAAAAATATTTGTATAGTCAATATATAGCCATTTCAAATTTCTTCTGTCCCAGCCCTGCTAACTTTATTTCTCTCTCCTCTTCTGTTTTCTCCCAGGGCTTCAGCCAGTATGAATTATTTGCTGTTCCCTATACACAATACTGTCTTATGCTATTTCACAGACTGTTCCTGGTGACTCGGCCATCTCACTTTCTCTATTGACAAATTCTACATGCACATGAGTTTTGAACTGAGGCATCTCCTTTTCCTGTGCCTTTCATGGATCCACCATCAACCCATTCCCATTTTACAGTCAGGGCTGTGACATCCCCGTTTGATTTCGTGTTAACTCTTTTAATACCTTTAAAATACTCTGATCACACTGCACTATGACTGCTAGAAACTTTTACTGAACTGTAAACTCTTAGAGACCTCATGTACATACAGCCCGTGCCTTGTATAGTCTGGCTCAGACCCCACCTTCAGAAACTTTATTTAGGGTTGCCTGAGAAAATGCAGGACACCCAGTTAAATTTGAATTTCAGATGTTAAAAAACTTCAGAAAGTTTAATTTAGCAGAATTTATTTGAGCAAAGGAATGATGTGTGAATTAGGCAGCAACACCCTGCATAGTAAAGGTTCAGAGAGCTGCACCCAGCTATGTGGACAGGTAGTATTTATAGTCAGAAAACAGAAGTGACACACAGAAATAGCTTGATTGGTTACAGCTCTGTGTTTGCCTTATTTGAACTTGTCTTGGCAGTTTGCAGCCTGAGATTGGCTGAAAGCTTCACTGTTATGATTGGCTGAGACTCGGTTACTTGCCTATAAGAATTTACTCTTTTGTAAAAACTCTTAACTGATGACTCCGTACTGAGCCTCGGAGTCAAAGCACACTATAGTAGACATACTCTCATCTGACAATGTGAATGTTAGTTTCTTTGCATCATAATTATTATTATTATTGCTTAATATTTCAATGCAGCAATCATCTGATTTCTTTTCTGAATGTATCTTCATTCATTCTTTACGAGGTTTTTGTTTCTAGTACTTATCTTAAACATTGTTATTATATTAAATTTTAAGCCTTTTTAATCTGTGAAGGCAAAAAGTGGAAACCTGATAAACATGTAAAAAAATAAATTTTTTTTGATGATCATTAATTATTTTTT
>CAUYRH010145028.1:0-16726 GCA_963574655.1 Perodicticus potto
GCGGGTGCCTGTAGTCCCAGCTACTTGGGAGGCGGAGGCAAGAGACTCGCTTGAGCCCAGGAATTGGAGGTTGCTGTGAGCTGTGATGCCACGGTACTCTATCCAGGGTGACAGCTTGAGGCTCTGTCTCAAAAAAAAAAAAAAATAATATGGGGGGGGTGCATGTGGCTCAGTGAATAGCCAGCCCCATATACCATCCGTGGTGGGTTCAAACCCAGGCCAGGCCAAACTGCAACAAAAAATAGCCGAGCGTTGTGGTGGGCGCCTATAGTCCCAGCTACTCAGGAGGCTGAGGTAAGAGAATCGCCTAAGCCCAAGAGCTGGAGGTTGCTGTGAGCTGTGATGCCACAGCACTCTACTGAGGGTGACAAAGTGAGACTCTGTCTCTTAAAAAAAAATTAATAATAATATGTATTGACAAAGATATAGAGAAATTAGAACCTTCATACATTGTTGATGGGAATATAATGTTGCAGATACTGTGGGAAATAGTCCAGCAATTCAGGTACCATTTGACTTGGCACTTGTACTCCTAAGTATGTAGTCAAGAGTATGGACAACAGAAGTTAAAATAAAAATTCTTACATGAATGTTCACAGTAGCATTATTGATAGTAACCAAAAAGTGGAACCAACCCAAATGCCCATCAACTGATGACTAGATAATATATGATCTATTCATACAATGGAATTATTATTCACCCATAAAAAGGAATAACTACCAATACATCATACAACGTGCATCTCACAGAACGAAAAATATAAATAACCATTACTATATAAAAAGGTATTGTTAAGGGCTGAATTATACTCCTTCCAAAATTCTTATGTTGATGAACTAATCCTTAGTACCTCAGAATGTGACTGTATTTGGAAATAGGCTCTTTAGAGAGGTAATTAAGGTAAAATAAAGTCATATGGGTGGGCCCTGATCCAGTGTCAATAGTGTTCTTATAAAAAGAGACACAAACAGGCACAGAGGGAAGACCATGTGAGGATACTAGCAGAAAATGGACAACGCAAAAGCCAAGGAGAATTACTGTCAGAAGAAATCAGCCCTGCCAACACCTCGATCTTGGACTGCTGGCCTCCAGAACTATAAAAAACTATCTCAAAAAAAGAAAAAGAAAGAAAGAAATTTCTGAGGTATAAGCCACCTAATCTGTGGTACTTTGATATGGCAGCCCTAGCAAACTAATAAAAGTAGTTTTCATCATTAATAAGGAAAAGGAAACTAAAACCACAGTGAGATTCCATTTTACATGATAAGATGGACAAAAGTAAAGACAGGAAAGGAGTAAGAATATGGATTAACAGAAACTCACACACTACCCTGAGGAGTACAAATTGGCCCATCCAATTTGAAGACATTTAGCATTATCTATTCAATTCATGTCTTTTTTTTTTTTTTGTGACAGAGTCTCACTTTATCACCCTTGGTAGAGTGCTGTGGTGTCACAGCTCACAGCAACCTCCAACTCGTGAGCTTAGGAGATTCTTTCTCTTCAGCCTCCCGAGTAGCTGGGACTACAGGCGCCCGCCACAACCCCCAGCTATTTTTTTGTTGCAGTTCGGCGAGGGCCGGGTTTAAATCATCCACCCTCAGTATATGGGGCCAGCGTCCTCCCTGAGCCACAGGCGCCACCTTATCTATTAAAAATGCATTTACTTTATGACCTGGCAGTTCCACTCCTGTGTTTCCTAGACAACCTTTTGCACATGCGTTCCAAAAAACTTTTAGAAGAATGTTCATAATAGCTTTCTTTGTAAGAGAAAAAAGCTAGAAACCACCCAATTGCTAATAGGAAGAATAATGTAAACTATTATATAGCAGTAAAAATGAAAGATCTAAAGGGATATACACTAATATGGATGAAACTCAAGTATAATTTTGAGCAAAAAAAGCAAGTTTCAGGTGAATACAAAAATATACTATTTATACAAAGTTTAAAAATATCTTAAGAAAACAGTCTTATTTTGAAGTATGTCAGATATAGTAACACTTTCTTTTTTTAAAGAAAAGGGAGAATATTAAACACAGAACTCAGGAGTGTGGTTACCTCTAAGGCCTACATTCTCAGGAAGGGTTGTATCACCCCCAAGGAAGTAAAAATTCCTTCCAGATGTGGGAAGGGTGCAGAAAAAATATCTTAGATTTTTACTGAGCTCACAGTACATAAATATATAGACATTACATTTGTGGTATTAAAACTTAATGGATTGCTACCCAGTAGTATGTTGGGGGAAAAAAAAACTTAATTTGAGCCTCATAGTGGTAATAACTGTAGGAAATTTCTAAAATTATATAAATACACAGTGAATATTTTTAATGCATAACTACTTCATAGTAATAGTTTATTAAAACTATAATTGGTCTTTTTTTGGAAGTTGCTAGAGAAACAATTCAATTCGAAAACTGGATGATAAAGAGAAACAATTAGCATTTATCCTGCCTTAGATTACCTGGTGGGCCTTAATACAACCTATACCTAAAGTAACTAAACTGTTTCTCAAAGTAAATATAATAAATAGTTGACTCAGGAATGTTTTTCTTATAGAAGTATTCCAGCTAACAAATGAAAAAGAAGTGGTAGAATTAGAAAAAATATTTTTTGTAACACCTAATGAATTTAAGCACTTATCAGCAAAGGTTATTTTATCAGTTTTCTAACTGATATGGTAAATATTACTGTAAATGGGTGATGTCAAATAATGAAAATTTATTCCCTCTGTTCTGGAGGCCAGTAGTCTGCAATCTAAGTGTCAGCAGGCTGCACTCCCTCCAGAGGTCTTTATGGGAAAGTCAGGTTGTTGATTCTTGCAGCTTCCAGTGGTTCCCCAACAGTCCTTACCATGTGGCCACGTTACTACCTTCTTAGCCTCCATCATCACATCCTCTCCTCCTTGTTTGTCTGTATTCTCTCTGGTTATCTTTTATGAAGACACTTATCATTGGGTTTATGGTCCACCCAGGTAATCTAGGATGCCCTCCTTATCTTCAAAGTCTTTGACTTTATTACATTTTCAAAGTCCCTTTTTCCAAATAAAATAGCATTCACAGATTTTGGACACATCTTTTGGAAGGGCTACCATTTAGCCCTCTACTCCTATTAATATAAAAAGAGGCAGTCAGAGGTAGGCCTTCTTATGGAAGTAAACATCTCTTTTCCAAAAAACAAAAAAACCAAGCAGACCAAACAAAGCAAAATAAAACCACACCTGAATCCAATTAAGGCTCCAGATCCCAACACCAATTTATAGGAAATACAGGAAACAAAACACTGTCAGCAAAATTTAGATCATAAGGACTTAGCGGCTGTGGCTCAAGAGGCTAAGGAGCCAGCCACATAAACCTGAGCTGGCGGGTTTGAATCCATCCCAGGCCACCAAACAACAATGATGGCTACAACAAGAAATAGCTGGGCATTGGCGGGCACCTGTAGTCCCAGCTACTTGGGAGGCTGAAGCAGGAGAATTGCTTGAGCCCAGGAATTGGAAGTTGCTGTGAGCTGTAATACCTCGCACTCTACCCAGGGCGACAGCTTGAGGCTCTGTCTCAAAAAAAAAAAAAACTTGGATTGTAAGAATCTCTACAGAACAAAAATACAGTTCTTCAACAATTAAATTATAAGGAGCAGAGGAGCATAGATGAAGAAACCTACATATGAAAAGAAACTTATGTACAACATCATCAACCAGTGGTACTGTGGGGGTTTTATTTGCATCCTGATTTGAAAAACTTTTTTTTTTTTTTAAAGAAACAATCAGGAAAATTTGAATACTTATTGGTTGCTTTGCAAGTGTGTAAATATTATAAATTTTAGAAGAGATCTTGTCTTTTAGATACCATACTAAAATATTTGTGGATGAAATTATCTGTCTAGGACTTGCTTCAGTATATTAGGAGTGAAAGAGGTAGGTGGATTTATGTGTAAAACAAGATTGGCCATAAGGGAATGCTTTGATGAGAGTACGTTTTTGGAAATTAGTGATGAGAACATGAAAATACTGTACTATTGCTTTTACTTTGGTATGTGTTTGTAACTTTCCATAATAAAAAGCTTAACATTTTAAAAGGTTGAAACCTGTTCCTCAAAAAATAAAAAAATTTTAAAAAGTTTGTAATGCTTGAGGATAGGTTTGGCAACCAAAGGGATGATGTTAGTTTTTCTGCCTGGTGATTAGTGAGGCTCCCAGGGCTGGGTCACTAGCTTTACAGCTGTTCTAGCTTAAAACTATTATGGAATATAAGAATAAAGCAAAATATGTTTCTCCTTGAGAATATGTTTATTCAGCCAGCCTTCCCTGCCCAAGTATTTTCCATCACTTTGTATCTCACATTTTCAATCTGGTTAAATGTGACTGTCTTGTTCTGTCCTCCATACTTCCATAGTATATTTTAACTGTGTAGCCTGTTTGGTTGTCCCAGTTTCCAGATTATAAATTGCATAAAGACACTAACCTTGTTTGTTCATCTTCCTCATCTGTATATCCCCCTCATACCTGCATTTAACATTGAACCTAGTAAACTCTCTCACTGCATGGTTGGTTGAGTGAAAGAGAGGAAAGCAGTAGAGCTAAGATTGTTCTGGTAAATAAAATGCACGATATACCTATACTTTATTTCCGAAATAATCCCTTTCCCAGAACTACTAAAGTAAAGCTACAGAACTACTTCGACCTTTTTTTTTCCTGCCCATCCACTGGCAAAGGTGCTAATGAACTATATTGCACTGCAAATAAAAGATGAGTAAAGAGTGAGGCTGTACCAAAAATAAAAAGTTGGTTTTTACATAATCAAATGTTGCTGATTCCACTTTCCCAAGGCATATAATGAAATGAATTCTTTTTAGATAGCTGGCTTTCTGTTTATCAGAATTCTCCTTGTGTAAGAATTTCTTTCTTCTTTATCTCTTGGTGTGCTTTAAGATGGTAATTAGAATATAACCTACTCGAAAAAGTGTCAAGGAGTATTCTAAAAATACTATTTTGTGCTATGGAATTATCTGGCAGTTGTGGATAGCAATCACCATGAAACAAGCAATAAGAGGCCGGGAGGGACCAAAAAGACCAATGTCCTTTTCTATTCCCAGCCTTCCCATTACAAACGATAGTTTTTTGTATAATAACTATCTTCTTGATTTCTTAAAATGTTGCTTATTGTCTAATCCCCAAATCCAAACTAGTTTCTAAACTATTACTTTCCAAATTTAGATTTTTGAGAAAATAGATTTGTACAACTACTGTTATCTAAAATGAAAGATAAACTGTGTGACATTATCATTTCTTTTTTACCACATAATCTTGGATGATTTCTCATTGGTATAGGAAACAGCATAATAAACCTTAAACTTACAGGCTAAACTTACTAAATGCAGAATACAAATGTCTTCATACAATAACTAAGAAAATGCCATGAAGGGTATGTTTAAACAGTTTGATGAAAACATTTCAGATTGTATATGAAACCAGCACATTGTACCCCTTGATTGCACACAGCTGTGATTTAATAAAAAAATAAATAAAAACCTTAAACTTTAAAATGTAATTATTATAATTGTATTTTAATTTTATTAACAACGTAAATATATTTTATCTTCTCTTTAGGTGGTACGGGACTATAATCTTCAGCTGTTTTTACAAGAAAATGCTGTATTTCGCAAACCCCAGCCCTTCCAGTTTCAGCCTTGTGACAGTGATACTGTAAGAGAATCCTAGATTTTTATTACATTTGCTGTTCCTTGTCTTTGTATTCTATCCTTGGAATGGACAGAAAAGGCTAAGTGTGTCCAGGCACAGCAGCTCACACTTGTAATCCTACCATTTTGAGAGGCCAAGGTAGGAGGGCAGGAGTTCGACCACCCTGAACAACATAGTGAGACTGTTTCTCTGCAGAAAAAGTTTTTTTAAAAATTAGCGAGGGGCTCGGCACCTGTAGCTCAGCAGCTAGGGTGCCGGCCACATACACTGGGGCTGGAAGGTTCGAACCTGGCCCAGGCCTGCCAAACAACAATGACAACTACAACAAAAAATAGCCAGGCGTTGTGGTGGGCGCCTGTAGTGCCAACTACTTGGGAGGCTGTGAGGCACAAGAATCGCTTAAGCCCAAGAGTTTGAGTTTGCTGTGAGCTGTGATGCCATAGCACTCTACTGAGAGCAAAATAGTGAAACTCTGTCTCAAAAATTAAATAAAAATAAAAATTAGCTAAGCACAGTGGCACAGGCCTATAGTCTCAGCTACTTGAGAGGCTAAGGCAAGAAGATCACTTGAGCCCAGGAGTTTGAAGTTACAGTAAGCTGTGACATCTCCACTGCATGCTAGCCCAGGCAACAAAGTGAGAAAAAAAAAGGGGAGGAAGAGAAAAAGATGAGCTTGAATGTATCTCATTACTTTTATAACAAAACTGTGAGGATGCCAAGAAACTATGACATTTTTTCTTAAAATGTGGCTAACACACCCAATGTTTTTATGCTAACAATTTTCTTCTAAATGAGATCAAGTTACTGAAAATTTGGTTCAATGCATTTATTCATATATACTTTCTGTCCATGAAATTCTTCATGTTGTATCATTCCAAAGAAACCAGTGGTTAAATTTTACCCAGAATAGAATTCATTAATGGAATAATGAATAGGTATATGCAAATATTTTGGTTGGCCTTATAAAAAATAGTAGGCCTTTCATAATTCCTTTCAGATTTCTTTGAATGTTAAAGTACCAGCATAAATCTCAAATTGGCAGTTTTTGAAAAGCATTAATCGTACGTTTTTGTCCTTGAGTTTGAGTTTGCACCGTAAGAAGTGTTTGCCATTATTTTAATTTTTTTAAAAAAACCAAAAGGCTAATTTGATAACATAAAAAAATGAAATTCCTATAATCCTAGCACTCTAGGAGGCTGAGGCAGGTGGACTGCTTGAGCTTAGGAGTCCGAGAACAGCCCGAGCAAAAGTGAGACCCCCTCTCTACTAAAAATAGAAAAACTGAGAAAAGAGGTGGGATTGAGCCCCATAGTTGGAGGTTACTGTGAGCTATGACACCACAGCACTTTACCCAGGGTGACAGCTTGAGACTCTGTCTGAAAAAAAAAAAGAAAAGAAAAGAAATTAACTTCTATTAAATGAGAAGGCACTTGTTGGCATTACTAGCACATTATCTCAGTGATACAGTTTCAGAGTTTGATGGTATCAGTTTAATAAAAATATATTTGCTGGAGTTATCTTCATTGCTTTTCTTTCATATTAAGTAGCCCTGATAGTGACTATATAAAGAAATGTAGGAAATCAGCATCCCTCGGTATTATAACCATGACCCTTTTTTATCAATCAGCTTTTGCTAATGAGTGACTCAGTCACACTGTCCTATAATTTGACCGCTTTGAAGCCTGGGAGGAATGGCGTATAGAGCATTAGAAGATACAGGGTATGGACGAGTTTATCAAGCTCAACTTAAAATCGTGACTAATTTGAGATTATTTTATCTTTGCCATTTTCCACAAGGAAAGTAAGAATAACAGTGACTTTCATCTCACATTTGCAAGGCTCAACTACAGCCCTAAATGCTTCTTTATTTCTAGATGCTGTGTGTTCCTAGGCAGTGTTCTTAGCTGTTGTGTCCCTGTTTGCCTTAAAATTCTAACTCTGTGCTTTCTGTCCTTGTGCAATCTTTACTGGGCAGAGTTTAAAAGCTGCCCAACTGGTGGATATTGAGCTCTCCCCTGTCGGTGCTCTGAGAATGACCATAGCTGAGGTATATGGGGTGTGGGTTAAGGGCGGGGTGGGGTGGGTTTGCATGTTAATGGAGGGTGGGGCCTGGTGTTGGGATGAAAGTCATATACATGTGTAAGAGGCCACTGAATGCATAAACCGTGGCTTTCTGTTTTCCCTTATAAATTAGGAAGTTCCTTTCCTGTTAATAGTGAAGAAATTGAGCTGCTCACTTTTCATCTTGTCTGAAACATCTTATTTTCCCTCAATAGGGGTGCTGGAAAGAACCATAGAGCTAACCATGTCTTTATTAAAAGGGAAACTGTAGCCTGAAAAGGAAAAAAGACTTGTCTAGAGCCATATAGAAAATTAATAACAGATTACTGTTGTGATCGCAATTTTGATGTTGTTTCT
This sequence comes from Perodicticus potto, assembly GCA_963574655.1. NCBI lineage: Eukaryota > Metazoa > Chordata > Mammalia > Primates > Lorisidae > Perodicticus > Perodicticus potto. The sequence continues at coordinate 8,118 of CAUYRH010145028.1, forward strand.
GCTGTGCTAACCTGTTTTCTGAGAAGTGTTGAACACTTGGGGAGCAATTAGTTTTTCATAATGGAAAAAGATAAATGCTTAATGTTTTTATAAAAATCAGTCCTGATTATCAACCATTGAAAAAGTCTTTAGAGTAATGATTTTGAAAATGTTCTTATCTACAAAATATTTTTATGTTTAATTTTGTTTATTGTAAGTTAAATATTCTTATAGCCCAGAGGGAATAAAATCTCTAGTACTTATTTTTACTCATTGATACTAGTTCTGTTCTTTGTGAGAATGCAGCAAGCCATTGTATGCTTGTTTTTATTGTTTCCTCACGTAGGTGGTAGCCCCAAGCCTGTCCTGGAGTAGCGATACCAGTCATTTCCCATTAACTCAGTCTTCTTGCCAGGTGAATCTAGGACACACAGGCTGAACTAAACACCTCTGTCTTCAGTTGTATTTCTGAAGTTGCTGTTGCCCCTGTTCAGTTTTGAAGCATATTTCAATTCAACAAGCAGTGAGTTCTTGATGTATGTGCCAATCACTAAGATAGATGCTAAGAATAACTACCACATACTAAGCTGCAGACGCCCACTGGATGAGTTCACTGACATGTGCACAAATAAGTAAAATATGATAAGGCGTGTGCTGTATGTAACTGAGTACTGTTGGTGTCCAGTGATTGAGACAGTCAGTGCACCCTGATGTGCTATTTTTTACAATGTTATTGAGGCATATTTACATGATGTAATTCACCCATTTCAAGTGTATTCGATGATTTTTAGTAAATTTACCAAATTGTTCAGACATCTTTATAAATAAGTGTTAAAACATTTTCATAACCCCAATAAGATTCCTCAAATATATTTACTATCAATCCCCATTCCCACTCCCTGCCACAACTAATCTACTTTCTATAGATTAGCCTTTCTAGACATTTCACATAATCATGCAATATGTAGTCTCTTGTGTTTGCTTCTTTTAGTTAGTATACTGTTTTTAAGTTTCATCCATGTTGTAGACATCAATAGTTTGTTCCTTTTCATTGCTGTTTAGTATTTCATTGTACATATACCCCATTTTGTTTCTCTGTTCCTCTTACAAATATCTGTGCTTTAAATATTTCTAGGCAAGCTTTTATATGAATGTGTTTTCATTTCTCTTGGGTTGCTAGGTCATGTAGTAAATTTATATTTAACTTTTTAGGAAACCGCCAAGCTATTTGCCAAAGTAGCTGTAGCATTTTACGTTTCTACCAGCATCATAGGAGGGTTCTTATTTCTCCACATCCTCACCAACATTTGTTATTTTCTGGCCCTTTAATTATAGCCATCCTGGTGGGTATGAAATAGTATCTCTTGTGGTTTTGATTTGTATTCCTGTTTTCCTAATGACTAATGATATTGGTGAGTATCTTTTCATGAGCTTATTCATCATTCATATAACTATTTTGGTAAAATATCTATTCAAATCTTTTGCTATTTTTTGTTTGGGTTTTGTCTTCATGTTACAGATTAGATCTTGAAAGTGAATTGAAGTTTACTCTGCAGAGACTGAGAAACAACATGGCAGGAAATGAAAATGACAATTGAAAATAATAAAATTAAAAGACCTTCCTGCCTTCAAACTTACCTAAAAAACTTACAATTTTTAGAGCATTTTGAATTTCAAAATTGGGAGATTGTGAATGTGGGCAAACGTGAGTGCTTGGAATATAATAAAAGACACAGATGCTTTTTACTTGAAGAGAGGCTTTTTTTTTTTTTTTTTGAGACAAAGTCTCACTATGTCGCCCTCAGTAGAGTGCAGTGGCATCACAGCTCACAGCAAGCTCAAACTGTTGAGCTTAATCAATTCTCTTGCCTCAGCCTCCCAAGTAGCTTGGACTGAAGGTACTTGCCACAATGCCCAGCTGTTTTTTGGTTGCAATTGCATAGCTGGCCCCAGCCGGGGTCAAATCCGCCACCCTCAGTGTTGTGGCTAGGGCTGTAACCACTGTGCTACAGGTGCCAAGCCAAGAGGGGCTTTTGAAAACAATAATTAACTCTATTGAAATAATTAACAGTATATTAGTAAACTTCACAGAGAATAAGATGGATCAGGCTGCATGCAATTGTTTATGCCTATAATCCAAGCACTTTGGGAGGTCAAAGCTAGAAAATTGCTTGAGGCCAGAAGTTCCAGGCCAGCTGGACAACATAGCAAGACCCCTGTTTCTAAATTTTTGGGGGGGGGGGTTAGAGACAGAATCTCACTTTGTCACCCTCGGTAGAGGTATCACAGCTCACAGCAACCTCCACCTCTTGGGCTTAGGCGATTCTCTTGCCTCAGCCTCCTGAGTAGCTGGGACTACAGGCGCCCATCACAACCCCCCGCTATTTTTGGTTGCAGTTTGGCCAGGGCTGGGTTCGAACCTGCTACCCTTGATATAATGGTGCCTGCGCCCTACTCACTGAGCCACAGGCACCACCAACCTGTTTCTAATTTTTTTAAATTAGCAGGCATGGTGGTGCATGCCTGTAGTCCTAGCTGCAAGAGAGGCTGAAGTAAGATCATTTGAGCCCAAATCTTTGAAGTTATAGTGAACTACTATTGTGTCACTGTATTTCAGCCTGAGCAACAGAGTGAAACCTGTCTCAAAAAATAAAGCATAAGATGGATCAAGTTTTTAATCCAATATATTTCTTATCTACCAGTAAACTAAAATATACAAATAGTATAAGTCCTTTGAATGAGGGTTAATAAGATTGTTCCTCGCATATGACTTTGGCATAACAACCCCCTAATTTTTTTTTAAGTGGATTAGAATACTAGTATTTTACTGTGTTAGTAGTTTTCATTCATGATACATGACCATCTGTTTTTCTGTCCTTCAAATAGCTACACAGTAGAACCTGCATAGTTGACCACCTCCCTACATTGGCCATCTCCTTAAGTTGACCTAATTTTCATATACCAGACATGCACCACATGTGGGTACAATAGGTCTAATTCCTTATGTTGACCAGTTTGTTACAGTCCCTTGGGTGCTCAACTTAGAGAGGTTCTACTATATTTTGATTACAGACTTGAAAAATGATGAAATCAGCTTTTCTATCCTGGCTCAGTTTGCTCAGGTATCTAGCTGAGCCTTCTGTGCCCTTGTATTAACCTTAAAATTAACTGAAATCATATCTTGAGAGGGAATCTAAGGACTAATAATTAAGGTGATTTAAAATAATATATTAAGAATACTGGAATGTTAGTTTCCTTAGTTTAGTTTTTTAAAGTTATTTAATAATTTTATAAATTTTTAAAAGACTTCATTATTTTGTTTTAAAAGGACTGGGAATTGTTAACATTGCTAGGCTTTGAAACATTGCTAACTCATTTGAAACAGTGGCTTTTGTTGTTCTAAAAACAAAATTAAATCCATAGATATCTTACCTATAATAAAAAGCCTAATCAGAATTTCACTCAAAGGATTCTGTTTTTCCCACAAATGATAATCTTCTTCTTCATCAGTTAGAAACTGATTCTAATATAGTATACTTATTCTCTTGTTGTCTCTGAGGGTACCACTCTAATAATCTGGGACCCGGGCCCTCACTTTGAAATTAGGGCATTAGATTATGTTTGTTTAACCAACATTTACTGAAGGCATTCTGTGTACTATTAGGCAAGGTGCACGATGCCAGGAATGCAAAGGTTAAGATGATGCTCAGGCCCTTAAATTACCTAAAAACAAACAGGAAACCATGCAGCAGTCAAAGCATAATGTGATATTTGCCTAACAGTGGCAATTCAGTAAATATCTAATAAACAAGTAGTTATAATGGATACATGTGAAAATTCTGGTGTTTCCAAAGATATCAAGAATCACATTTACTTTACCCCACTTACCTTATACAATACCCAAACTGACACAGACCAAGGAAAAGCTACTTATCCTGTACTTAAAGTTTGACAGAGGCTGAGAGTGGTGGTTCACACCTGTAATCCCAGCACTTTGGGATGCCAAGATGAGAGGATTGCTTGAGACCAGGAGTTCAAGGCCAGCCTGGGTAACAGTGAAACCAAAAAATAAGAAAAATTAGCCGGGCATGGTGGCATATGCCTGTACTCCCAACTACTCATGAGTCTTAGCAGGAGAATGGCTTGAACCCCGGAGCTGGAAGCTGTACTGAGCTACAATTGCTTCATTGTACTCCAGCCTGGGTGACAGAGCAAGATCATGTCTCTAACAAAAAAAAAAAAAAGTTGATACGAAACTTCTTTTTAGCATTCTTCTTCATGTTCTAATTGATATGAATCATTGTTGTACTATTACTCTCAATTGTTGTGTTATTATATGTACCTCTTTAAACAATAATCAAATTGAATAAGTGAACTTTCTTAGACCCAGGGTATGGTGGCATTTGATACTTAATTTTTAAATTCTTATATTCTGCTTTAAGAAAATAACAATGTTCTTTAAATTGTATGCTTATACTAAGAGGCTGAGGTGGGGGAATAGCTCGACTCAGGAGTTTAAGACCAGCCTCAGGGAGATCCTGTCTCTACAAGAAATAGAAAAATTAACCAGATGTGGGTGCATGTGCCTTTTACCATCCACTTGAGAGGCTGATGCAGGAGGATCGCTTGAGCCCAGAACTTGAGGGTGCAGTAAGCTATGATGATGCCACTGCCTTCTAGACAGGGCATGAGAGTGAAACTCTGTCTCAAAAAAAAAAAAAAAAAAAAAAAAGTTGATGTGTGCATATGTTATTATTATTTTATATGTTCCAAATGCATTTTTTTATTTCAGATTAATATGAAGGTAGGAATGATTAGGTTACAGTTTTTGGGTTTGTTAAGTAAGGTCCCTGTTGTAATTGTGCCCCTCTCCCAGGAGGTGTGCCATATACCCTGACATTTTGCCCATTAGGTGAGAGCACACCAAACTCCCCCACCTTCTCTCTCCCCCAAATACATTTTTATTTTTTATTTATTTATTTATTTATTTTTTTTTTTTTTTGCGGTTTTTGGCCGGGGCTGGGTTTGAACCCGCCACCTCCGGCATATGGGGCCGGTGCCCTACTCCTGTGACCCCAAAATACGTTTTTAAAGATAAAGAAAAATGCTCAAAGGATGAACTAAATATTAAAGTAGTGAGCATTTTAAAAATAAGTAGTCACTAACAGTTCCTTTGTTAGAATCAACTGCTGTTGATACCATCTTAAAAGATAATTATCTACGCTAAATCTTGATTTATGTTGATCGTAAATAGTAGAAGTTTCATTAAAACATTTCTCTATGTATTGTTTAATAGCCTGGGCTGTATTTGCCTTTTATGAAATTCTTTGTTGTCAAGACTTGTGTTATAGGAGCATCACATGTCTTTCATGGCTTGATTTCAGAATTCAAGAAAAGAATAAATTAATATGAATTTTAGTTAAGTGTCATTCTCTATCCAGAGGATCTCAAAGCCACTTCTTCTAATTAGTGGCTTTTATCTGTCTTGATCATGGGGCCCTGCTGTCTAAGTAATAGTAAACCCATACAGAATGGGGGAATAGCCCTATCATAACTTACCCAGCTCTTAAACACAGTGAATGATCAATAAACAGGCAGAGATTCTGCATGGCAAGTTGAATTAGCACACATTTAAACCTGATTACTTGTTCCTAAAATAATGCTCCTTAGAATAAAAATTAAATTTCTTTTTCTTTTTTTTTTTTTTTTTTGAGACAGAGTCTCACTTTGTCACCACTCTTGGTAGAGTGCTATGGCTTCACAGCTCACAGCAATCTCTAGCTCCTGGGCTTAGGCAGTTCTCTTGTCTCAGCCTCCCGAGTAACTGGGACTACAACGCCTGCCACAACGCCCGGCTATTTTTTTGTTGCAGTTCGGCCGGGGTGGGTTTGAACCCACCACCCTTGGTATATGGGGCCGTCACTCTACTCACTGAGCCATAGGCACCACCCTAAAAATTAAATTTCTTAACCAGTTGCCTCCTTTCTTTAGTCTATCAAGAATCTAGTAATCATTTGAATTTTTTGTGAACAGTAATGATAATTTTTTATGTTTCAAGTAATTTTCAAGAGGATCTTTAACATTAACAATAACCATTATTAGATACTTAATATATGTAGATACTATACCAGAATGTTTAAAATATAGTAGGTGGCATTTTCACCAATTTTCAGACTTAGCTAAGACTTACAGCGTACCCAAGATCATAAAGGTAATAAATGGCATAGAATGGATTCAAAACTAAATCTGTCTGACTCAAAAGCCTACTCCTGGGCTCTTCAGAGTATATCTCTCTACCTTTACACATCAGATTCCTCTAGCTATTGTACACTTCATTTACATCTGCATTCAGAGTTTAACACTTTAATGACCCTGGCTTCTGAGAAGAGATATAAATTTGAATGCCCCGATTCAATTGCAAAGCAAAATGTAGGGTGGCCATAAAGTTCATGTTAAATTGCACACGAACTTTATGGCCACCCTGTATAACAATAAAGTTGATTCCCAGATTGGTAATAGTCAAAAAAATGAATTTGAAGTTGGTTAAATTAGAATTTTGATTATTTTGCTCTGTTTTAGTTGTCTTGTCATTGTTATAATCTAGCTTTAGCTGAAGTGTTTGCATAGAGCAAAAATTTGTCAACCTTGCCTCATCACAGTCCTCCAACAAAATACTTAATTTTTAAATTTAGTTTAGCAAATTCTACTTACATTATCGGTTTTGAGCTATGCTCAAAATTCTAAAATACTTTTCACTTTTGCTTTTTATATTAAAAATCCTCTTTACAGCTTGGCGCCTCACCTGAGCTGGCAGTTTCGAATCCAGCTACGGCCCTCTAAACAACAATGATGGCTGCAACCCAAAAAAAAAAATAGCTGGGCGTTGTGGCAGGTGCCTGTGATCCCAGCTACTTGGGAGGTGGAAGCAGGAGAATCATTTGAGCCCAGGAGTTGGAGGTTGCTGTGAGCCGTGATGCCTCACACTCTACCCAGGGTGACAGCTTGAGGCTCTGTCTCAAAAAAAAAAAAAAAAATCCTCTTTACATAGTAGACATTTAAGAAATTTTAGTTCCTAATTATTTTAATAAAATTTGTTTTTCATTTTCTTGAAAATTTAGAGAGAATTAAATTAGGTTCATGCTTAATAGCTCTGATTCTGGAACCAGACTTGCTTAATCGAGGTTTAACACTTACTATCTGGGAGACACTGGAAAATTACTTAACCTCTCTGAGCCTTGGTTTCCTTTTCTATAAAATGATATGTGACTCACATCATCAGGTTGTTATTAAAGTTATATGAAGCACCTTGTGTAGTACCTTACACAATGGGGGTTAAATATTACTATTATTTACTTAGATTTTATTATTTACTTAGGTGAATTTCTTAGAACCATCTATGCCTGCTCTGAGAATTTGTTCTTTGTGAAGCAGAATCCTAGCATTTTAGAGCTAGAAGAAATCCTTAGTGATCATTTGGTCTAGCACCCTTACTGTTCATGTGAGCCCAGACAAAGGGCAAAAACTAGTAAGAAGTTTGGTAACAAGTTGGTGATGAACCTCTAACTAAATGAATGAAACCCAGCATTTTGGGATTGGGGTGAAGAAAGAGAATGTGTTGGTGTTAATATATTATTTTGTTCTTTTTACCTCTGTTCAATGATTCTATAATCACATTGAAACTATTGTTTCTGTTTTTCTCTATGCAATGATTTTAGCATCACTTAGGTTATAGCATGAATACTTTTTTCTTCTTTTGTTATCTTAGCTTCCTTTGCACCCAAAAATCAGTCCACGATATTAGAGATGAAGCTTTCATGTTCATCAATGTAAGACAAGAAACCTGTGTTCATTAATGGTTTCATACTGTCATAGTCTTCTGCTGACTTTCTGTGACATGAGACATTGCTTCCCACAGTAGTGGAGCATGCCCTGTGCTTTGAGTGCTGATTAAGTAAAGGCCCTGTGATCCAACTACAAAGTGATGGTGGTTGCAATAAGGATAGCAATACTTTTCTCTCTGTTCTTTCCTGTGTTGTAGAGCCGACAATTAGAATCAGAAACTGGGACCACAGAGGAGCACAGTCTCAACAAGGAAGCTCGGAAATGGGCCACACGTGTGGCACGTGAGCACAAAAATATCGTTCACCAACAACGGGTAAGTGTAATAGAGAGTCCTAGACTAGCTACATTTAGCTTAAGCAAAATGTCAGACCAACTTAAGGAGTTGAACTATATTCATATGAAATGTTTTTTCTCTACTTTCTCAACACTCAGCGGTATGTTCTCAGTTATCTACTTACCTTAGAAATTCTTTAAGCCTTCTAACGGCAACATATTAATTCACTTGTTTGCCATAGAATTGCCTAAAAAGATTAGTGATGGTGTATTCTAGTCTTTTGGGCAGTGGAACAGACATACGTATGGTAAATTAATGTAGGTTTTCATCCTCCAAGACAAATTTTTTGAAGACACAATTGTAGGTTCTGGCTTGGCGCCTGTGGCTCAACGGGCTAAGGCGCCAGCCACGTACACCTGAGCTGGCAGGTTCGAATCCAGCCCGGGCCTGCCAAACAACAATGACGGCTGCAACCAAAAAATGGCCGGGCGTTGTGGCGGGCGCCTGTAGTCCC
>CAUYRH010145032.1:0-72302 GCA_963574655.1 Perodicticus potto
TCAAATCCAGGCAGGGTCCGCCAAACAACAATGACAACTACAATCAAAAAATAGCCAGGCATTGTGGTAGGTGCCTATAGTCCCAGCGACTTCGGAGACTGAGGAGCTGTGACGCCATGGCACTCTACCGAGGGTGACATAATGAGACTCTATCTCAAGAAAAAGAAAAAAAGCTACTTGGGAGGCTGAGGCAAGAGAACTGCCTAAGCCAAGGACTTGGAGCTTGCTGTGAGCTATGACACCATGGCAACCTACAGAGGGCGACAGCTTGAGGCTCTGTCTCAAAAAATAAAATAAAATAAAATAAAATAAAATAAAATAAAATAAAATAAAATAAAATAAAATAAAATAAAACAATGAATTTCAGTGTAATTCTTATTTAAATACAATTTAATTATAATAAATTTTAGAGGAAACGTTCATCTTCCTATAATTAATAATATACCCAATCTTGTACATTCTTTCTTTTTCAACTATCTTTTTAAATTAAGTCTATTTTACCAAACTAGACCACCCAAACTTCAGGTATTTCATTCATTTCCACACTTTAGACTTTCCACTGATACAACTTACCTTGTCATGTCAGAATATTCTTTTTAAAGTGACACTCCACAATCTCAGAGAGGGCCTCTCTGTCAACAATGTGGTTGATTGTAAAAATAATCACAATTCTTTCCCTTTTTGTGTTCATCCCTTTATGACAAAACTTTGCAAGAGCTTTAATTAGAGGTTGGAGTCTATTTCCTGATATCTTTATTCTAATGTGACCTTGTGAAATCTTTGTGTTTATAATACAAGACAGCTGATACAATGTTGGAGATCCAAGTCTGGACTTTGAATCTGCTTGTTTTTGCTCTGTAGGTATCTATCATCTCTATGTAATCAGTCCTGGGCTAGACTGATAGATAATGTGATAAATGTAGCCCTGTGCCCCTCATCTCCCCAGCAGACAGTCAGGCAGTGTATGTGAATGATGTGATTCTAGACCAGTGGGACCCTAGTCTCAGTAGGTATACTAGTGCATTACAGATCCAGCCAAGATCAGCCAATCTTTGTCCAGTGAAATACAACTTCTTAGCCAAATGACACATAGTGAATGACTTATTTTAAGCCATTAAGTCTTGAAGCCATTTGGTATTCATGAAAAACGAAAACCTACTTCCGCTATCTTAATTCACACATGAAATAACTTTTAACTAGACTAGTGTCTTTCTCTCTCTCTCTCTCTCTCTCTCTCTCTCTATCTATCTTTCTTTCTTTCTTTCATTAAATCATAGCTGTGTACATTAGTGCAATCATGGGGTACAATGTTACAATGTGCTGGCTTCATATACAATCTGAAATATTTTCATCCAACTGTTCGACATAACCTTCATGGGATTTTCTTGGTTACTGTATGAAAATATTTGTATTCTGCATTTAGTAAGTTTCACCTGTACCCATTAGACTAGTGTTTTCAACCCTTCTAATCTCACAGCACTCTTGCTTAAAAAAAAAAAAAAGTTAAGAAAAGAATATACTCAGTTTGCTTTGAACTTCTTTTGAAAATAATTAATGATCTTTAAAAATTTTCATGGCATAGCTAAGATCCACTCATGGCATAATGGTTGAAAAATCACTGAACACTACTAATATAAAAATATTCTGCTGATCTGTCTTCAGTTTTCATAGTCTCCACAACATTGTCCTTAGAAGTCTTCAAAATGCTGTATCTGTACCCCTGGCGGCTGGAAAGGCTTGCCAAGAAATACCTGGGGTCACATGATTTTGAGGAGATGGGTTTTTAGATCCTCCATTTCCTTGAGCACCTGTTCCTAAAACTGACCTGCCTGAGGGTAAATGCTCTAAAATCAAACCTTCAAGTTGGTCCTTCTTTCCCATTTCCTCTTCACAATATCTAGTTTGGGGGAACACCTTTATAATGAATTGGTACCTTTTTCCCCAAAAACTATTTTCAGGGAATATAAAGCAAAAAATTGTTTAACAACCCCCACATTATTGCTGAGTGCATTTCCTAGCATGCAGGAATTTACCACTTTTCTCTCTAGTTTAAGATACTTGAACAGCTTCTCATTATTCATAGAAAAGAATCAAAATCCTTAACATGATGCTTAAGAACTGCTCAAACCTATATCACCTGGGTTTTATTTTCTTTACCAATATTGTTTTGGCTGTGCTCCTATCTTTGGCTTGAAGGCCTCCTCCATTCCCCTACTTGTTTGTCCAAAGTCCTCTCTTCCCTATGGTGTTTCAAGCCCAGCTCAAACGCTTGCTTCTTCATGAATCCTCTCTTATGGCCCACCTCCCCACACCTCCTCAAGTAAAAGTCAGCTCCTTTCTTTTAACTTTTCAAAGTAATTTATTTTTATTTGTCCTTAACTTTGTTTGCTTGTTTTATTTTTATTTCTGTGTTTACATTTCCTATTTGTGATCTTCTCAGACGAGAAAATGGTTAACTCATGTTATGATACCTTTAGTACCTCCTCAAAGGACCCTTAACCAAATATTGGCTGAATGTGTAATTGAGTGTATAAGTGAGAAAACTTTCTTGAAGGAGAAGATAGTGAAGATCGCAGTCTTTTCAAGAGCTGGGGTGAGAAAGACCTTAGTCCTTTTGGATTTGCTGATTGGCCTGACTAAAAAGAAAAGTAAACTTTGTCGCATCTTCAATACAGGAAATAGCTTTACCACTTGATCCATCATGCACACTGGAGTTAAACTTCTCACAAAATCAGGCTTCTATCCTTCCACCAAGCCTGAGAAATAGGGCTCTATCTTCCTTGTTGATTACATTTCAAAGGGATGGCTTCCAGGTCTATGACAAAGACTGTCTTGAGTTATAAAATTGGATGGGGCTTTAAAAAAAATTCATATCTCTTAAGGGACATAATTAACAAAAGCATGTTTTATAAAGTAAATGGAAAAGAAGTGAAAGTAAGGAAAAGAAGTCAGAGGACTAGAGGTAAAAAGAAGCTTGCTTAAACTTTTGTCAAGTTGAAGAAAACCTTTAGGCCATATTAGTAAATGTGAATTGATATTTTGAAGTATAATGTCATATTGAGGTATCTAACAAGATTCCCAGCTAGTTCTTCTATTAAAATATCTTTAGGAAAAGCCTAAATGTCATCTCCTCCAACCTTTCTCCCACTGTAGGAATTACTTCTTGGTTAACTTGAGAGTTAATCATTCACATAATTCTTCATCAATTCCACCAAAATACCTTATCTCACCAAACAGTTATTCGATCTTTGCACAATTCTAATTATTAAAAGAAAAACAACTTTGGTATTGCTTTCTAAGTTTGATGCACACATTTCTGAGTAGAGCCTTTTAGGTTGTTCATTGCATGAAAAATAATATGAAAGTGATATAGTTAAGTAATCTAGACTTCTATTTTCAGAATAAAATTAATGTATTACCAGCTATTATTTTTTCTTAATTTGGGAGCATATACATTGAACTTACTTTTGTCAGAAAATAGTCTGATGATAAACATTTTAGTGCCATGTGAAACAGTTTTGATAAAACATTTTACAGTTCTTAAAAATACCTGATTAGTTCTTGCTTTTTATTCTCTGTATTGTGCATAATATATAATATTCAGGTAATTAACAGAGATGTGTCAGAAAACTTGATAGAGAGGCTAGATCACCATATTCATCAGTAAAGTGCCCTGCTGGTGTTTGTCCCGTTTTCCAGTAAATTTTCTTCATATAATTTTTAGACAGCAAGCGAAGGCTGCTAGGGAAATTTGTGAGGCTCTCAAATGATATTGCTGTTTTAATGTGCCTGTAATCTCTGTGTTAAATGCAGTTAAATTTGCCTATTATGAAGCAATTTTGCTCTTTACCTCTGTTTCCTTGGAAAGACTCAGCAATTGTTATAAACATTAAGAACTAGCTCTTCCTTCTTTGTTTATTAACAGGAGTTCCCTAAGTTAGATATCTGTGAGCTCGCCTACCACCTTCCCAAGTGTCCCTTGACCATAGTAGGCAGCACATTGAACCTCACTGGCACAAGTTTTGGTAGAGTGAATGATAACTAATCAGGATAGGGCTCGACGATCAACACGTAAGGTGAAAATCGGGAACAGGTGACCTTTGAAAATGTCCTTAATCTTTCAGGAATGGAAGATACTAATATTTCTTCATTTGAACACCTGACGAATTTCTTTATTTGTGTTTAGAAATCCTTTTTGAAAAATATACTTTAAATATGTGAATTATACATCAAACAGACAGGATTGATATAGTTGGTAAAATATCAGAATTTTATTTGGTATTTCAGGAACTCCCATAATAAAGAGTCAGGAAAATGATGGCTGCCTTCAAATATAATTTTCTCTTTGTCTCACTCTCAGTCTTCCTTTCTCCCTCTTTTTCCTTCTCTCTCTCTCTTTTTCTCTTTCTATCTCTCTCTCTCACACACACACACAAACATACACACGGTCATTGGAATTCAGTTCTTCTACGATGTAGAAACTGAACCCAAGATAATTTCTTGTCCTTGTGTTAAACTACACTGGAACCAAGCAAAAATAATTTAGCTTCTTGCCCCAGGAAATAGCTGCTTCTAGCTGATAAGAGTATGAATCAGCTAAACGGATTACTTATCAAGGATAACAGCTTCCTGATCAAGACTTGCTTCAAGACCCTTGGCTCGGTGTGCACACAAACCTAAAGTTGAGATAACTTAAATGCTGAGAAATTTTGTTTAATTTGTAGTCCTGTGAGACCTCCCTGAAAATCACGTGGTTCTGATTCTAAAACTCTACAATCATAGGGCTTTAATTTCCCACTTTGGCACTACTAAGAGTCTGTCAAGGTTGTATTTTTTCTATTATTGCAACAAATCTAATAAGGTTTTTCCATCAACACGTTTTTCTGGTGGCCTTTTTAAGGGGTCAACAACAGAATGTATCTCTACCATGTCAGTATGCAGGCCATTGTCAGGTGATAGATGACCTGACTTACAGTGTCCTGTACTTACGAACGGGCTCCCAAGGCTTCCCATAAGGAGAGTTTATAATTAAATAATTAAATTAATAAACTGGGAACTACTTTCTTTCCTACATGTAAACAAAACCTCAGGGCATGGGCAGGTTCTTGGCATAGCCATTTTACACTAGTGGTGAGTCCTATTGTTTTTATGGTCACTTAATCACAGCGTCACTTTCAGCTTAATGTTTTTATTCAATTTTGTGTCTCTATTTGCCCTTATGACCACGCCTGTAAAAGCAAAAGTTAGCCACAAGTCTAGGTAAGGGCTTTCCTTTCCACTGTAATCATGGAAAGGAAAGTAGAAATAAGGATTTGGAGAATGGCCTTATGCAATCCAGTTATTAACTGGAAAGCATTAGGCTTTAGTCGCTGGACTAGCTGAACATTTATAAAGGATAAAGCGAGAAAAATGGAGAATATGGGAAATGCAATCCTCCCATGGAAGTATCAATTATTAATAAACAGTATAGTGGATTAATTATTGAAAAGAAAAGGTTATTGTGGATTTAGTCAGAAGATCCAAATAAAGGCAAGCTTCCTATTAACCTAGGGATTAAAAGAGCATGTTGTAACTATAGCCACCCATAAGAAAAATACGGACCCCCACTTTGGGTGCAAATCAAAGGTGATTTTATTTACTCGTGCACAGGGAGCCACTGCTAAAAAGGCAGACGGCCCCAGACAAAGAAGCAGGTAGCTTTTTATACCATTTTTCCATGCAAGCAAGCAAAAACAAAAGCAAGACGTGGCTGTTAGCTGGGGGGCAGGGTTACATCAGGGGGCTACAGCATGGCTACTACGTGGCATACATCATAACGGTTGGCACAGAAACAGCTTTGGAAATACAGTAACCAGGGAACTTCATACAGGTAATGTTTTCTCCATTGTTTGCCCATTGCTAGGGGGGTTGGGGTAAGTTTCTCATCATTGTGTTACCATTGCTAGGGAGTTGGGAGACTCGGAGAACTTCCCTGTTCTATTCTGAAAATTACCTTTGAAATTAACCAGGGGGAACATGCGGGGAACTAAAGCTAAAACAGGCTGAGGAAAACCTGGGTTCTTTAGCGGGGGGGCTACTGTTTATCACAAGCACCGTAGTTTCTGTAACTTATTGAGGCATAGGGGTTTCATTATTATTATTACAGTTTAGTACAGTATTATCGTTAGCACATATGAGCCATCTTAAAATTGTAATTATTATTATTACTGTATGTATGCTTTCTATCAGGGATTCAAGTTATATGCAAATCATTCTTAAAGAGGTATCTCATCTGTAATGTGGAGACTAGCTGTTTTTAAAATTCCATCCTTCGTCATTTCTTAACTATTTTCATCTAATTATGAAAATATCCCCTCCTAACCATTAATAGTCAGCTTCCATACAAATAGCCTTCTGATTTTTTGATTTTATTTATTTTTTAATTTTAACTTTATTCAAATTAATATGAGGGTCCACTATTTAGGTTCCACTGTTCTCACTTCCAGGGTAAAGTTCCATTTGTAGAAGAGCCCCTCACCCAGGGGGCGTGTTATACACCCTCACAGTGTGCACGTTAGGTGAGATCCCACCTCCTGCCCTCCCTCCTTCTGCCATACGTCCTCTCCCCATTCCACTTCCCTCTACCCCTGAACTGGACTATGGTAGTGTTTATTGTTCTTAGGAACATGTAATTGTTTATATATTGGCTTCATATTAGTATGGATCTTTATTTCAGATATACTGGATATTTATTTTTCCATTCTTATGATACTTCTTTACTAAGAAGAATGTATTTTACCTCCATCCGGGTGAATGTAAAAGATGTAAAGTCTCCATCTTTTTTAATGGCTGGATAATATTCCATGGTATACATATACCACAGTTTGTTGAACCATTCATGAATTGATGGGGCCTTAGGTTGCTTCCATGACTTGGCAATTATGAATTGAGCTGCAATAAGCATTCTAGTGCAAAGGTCTTTGTGATTTTTGTTTTTCTGCATAGATACCCAGTAATGAGATTGCAGGGTCAAATGGAAGGTCTACTTTTAGATCTTTGAGGATTCTCCACACTTCTCTCCAAAAAAGCTGTTTTAGTTTGCAATCCCACCAGCAGAGTAGAAATGTTCTCTTCTTTCCACATCCACACCAGCATCTGCTGTTTTGGGACTTTGTGATGTGGGCTAATCTTGCTGGCGTTAGGGTCTAACTCAGAATGGTTTTGGTTTGTCTCTTTTGATTAAAAAAGAGCATTTTTTCATGTGTTTGTTGGCTATTCATCTGTCGTCCTCAGAGAAGTGTCTGTTCAAATATCTTTCCCCCTTATAGAGAGGGTTGTATGCACTTTTCTAATGTTTAACGAGTTCTCTGTAGATTCTAGTTATCAGGGCTTTGTCAGATTGATAACATGCAAAAATCTTCTCCCGTTCTGAAGGCTGTTTGCTCTGTTTGTGGTACTCTTAGCTGTGCAAAAGCTTTTTAGCTTGATCAAGTCCCAGTTATTTATTTTTGGTGTTGTTGCAATTGCTAGGGGGGTCTTCCTCATAAAGTTTTTTTCCCAGGCCAATATCTTCAAATGTTTTCCCCACAATCTCTTCTAGAATTTTTATTGTTTTGTGTCTTAAATTTAAATCTTTCAACGGGAATCAATTTCTGTCAATGGTGATAAGTGTGGGTCCCTTTTTTTTTAATTAACACTAATATAGGTTGAAACTTGTACTCGGCCCACAACACAGTGGAGAGGCCCAGACTCTCAGCTGTCTATCTTCTCCACTTCCTTACACTTTCCCCTGGAGAGTAAGGCCCTGCTCCATAATGCTGCTGCTTTGTGTACACATTTCTTTGAAATTCCAGTTCTTTACTCTGTCCGTCAGGCCAGATCTGGGACTTCAGCCCATTTGTCATGTCTTTCCAGTGCAATTTTGTGGCCAGTTCTCTTAACACACAATCCTCTAATCTCTGATACTTTCCCTTTGCCAATATCTTAACTGTTGAAGATCCAGCTTTCACTACTATTATTATATTGTTATTATAGAACCAGTTATTCAAATATTTCCAACTCCATGAGCCTCACTTCTTATTCTCCTGGTTTTTGTAATTGACCTTCCTAACAGTGCAAAACTTTTTAGCATGAATATGAGTGTGAGCATGGGATGTGAACTGAGACAAATTTCATTCTCCTTGTGCCTCTGGTTAGCAAATTTGTAAAATATTTGTTAGGGGAAAGGCTTGACTTTTGCATTTGTTTTTTCCTTATTCAGGGAATGGCTAAGCAAGGCATAGCCTTGCTTGAACTTCAGATCAAATGCCTTTAAAGAGATAGCTGTGCCAATATGCGTTATAACATCATACATTTGGCCCACTTGGGGCTATAACTTCAAGTATTAATACTTATCATTTATGTATAATTTCCATATATTTAACATATTTATATTATACATGAATTTATATATGGATACACTTCAGAGATGGTTATGTGTACTTAAGGTTAATTGTGCTAAAGGTATATGAAAGGGGGATACTCGACCAGCATAAAACCTCACAGAATACCAAGGCTTGTAGGAAAGGTCTTTATTGGTGGGAAAGCTGCAGAGCAACGTTAAGGCAGAGGGGAGAGAGAGAGAGAAATGGGGGAAGAGAGGAGAGGAGAGAAAGTAGAGAGAGAGAGAGAGAGGGAGGAGACACACGGAGGGAGGGGGGAGAGAAAAGAGAGAGAACAAAAGACAGAGCACCTTATATAGGCTCAGTTAGGGGAGGTGTTGGGATGGTAGAACAGCTAATAAGTTGTTACCACTCTGGTGCGAAGAGCTGTAGGGGGCGGGCCATAAGTTTGAACATTTCAGTGGGGATAGAGAGATGAAGTTGTGCAATTATCTAACATACCTCCCTTCTTGATACGTTAAAAATAGAGGGTTGGCCTTGGGATAGGGGACATCAAGGTATCTCTTCTGTAGCTTCTTCCTGCTGAGAGGGGCAGATAGTTTTTAATTGGCCAACTAGAGGGTGATTATGATTTTTCGTTGGGAGGATGTAAACGGTGGCTGTTTAAAAGTGATGTTCAGGAAAGTCTTATGGCCTGGAGTAGAATGTAGTCCATTCATGAAGAATAGTTTTTTGTTGCAGGTTGGGAGCTGTATTTGGGGTGCAGGTTTGGAGTATCAACTGAGTAGTTACCTTTTGAGACAACTTTGAGAGTTAAGTTTGAATAAAACGAGTTATGTATGGAGCCATAGCCATTAGTTTAAGGATGATAATTATAGATGTGAGGAAGGATAGAAGTGTAACTTAGAGGGGTTTAAGGTGAACTAAGAGGAGAAACTTGATGACGTTGATTTACGTTGTTTTCTTGGAGTTTGAGTCTTTCTTGGAGTGATTGGACTTTGTTAGTGATGATTTTAGATCCATTAACAAAGAAAAAATATCAACTTAAAAGGAGAGAGGTTGGAGGGTTTTTTTTTTTTTTTTTTTTGGTAAGGAATTTATGCGTAGAAGTATTATGGGTAGAAGAATGATTTAATGTAAGTGAGGTTTGAGTGAAAGTTTGGTTAAGGTAGATTTTAAGGATTTGTTAGACTTTCTGATTTTCTTTGACGATTGAGGATAGAAAGGAATTTGGAAGTGTTATGGGATACTTAAGGCTTTAGTTAAGGTTTGAGAAATGGTAGAGGTGAATTTAGGTACATTGTTGGTCTGTAATGAATAGGGGATTTTAAAGCAGGGATTGATGTTTTTGAATATGATAGAGGCAATAGTTGTAGTTTTTCTTGTTTGTAATAGGAAAAACTTTAATCTAACCTGAGAAAGTATCTACTAATACTAAGAGGTATTTACAACATTTGATTTTAGGCATGTGTGTGAAATTAAGTTGTTAGTTTGTTTTAGGAAGAAGTTTTTTAGTCTGGTAAGTTGGAAAGTATGGGAAGCAAGACTTTGTTTGTGGGTTGGAGCATTGGTAGATTTTATAGGATTATGTAAGTTGATTTAGAAACTTTGAATGTATTTGTGAGAGAGGAAAGAAAATTTTGAGGAATTGTAGTAAAGTCTGAGAGTTGGGGTGAAATAACTTGTGGAGATAGATGAGGAAGTCACGAGTGGGAGGTTGATTTGTTTCATTTACTGCAGTAATAATAGGAGTAGAAACAAGTAAAGGGTGAGAGGAGGTGTCAGGAGATGAGTTTTGGAGAGCACATATATGCTGCACGGTCTTTCTTGTATGTTGGAGAGGTAAGAGAGAAGAGTGTTCAGTGTTTGAAGGCAATCGTGAATGGGTGACAAGTCAGAGGGAGTAGGTAAGAGGGATGTAGGTGGGATATGTGTTAAAAGATAATGATGGGTTAGATAAGAGAGAGGTTTGAAGATTAAGAATACGGCATGGTGGTAGGGTTTGAAGATTTTTGTAGGTTAAAAGATCAGATAGAGAATGAGAGGATAGGACAGTAGTATGGGAACTGAAAGTGAGTTTCTTTGATTCTTGTATTAGAGTAACTGCGGCTGTTAATGCCTTGAGACAAGGGGCTTAACTTTGAACAGTGTGATCTAACTGTTTTGAGAGATCAGCAACTGGAGCAAAGGTGGGGCTTAGCTAATGTTTAAGCATACTGAGATGTAAGGAGGAAGTGGCCAGGAAGATTAGGAAGGTCGAGGGTTGTAGCTTCTAATAAAGAATGCTGTAGAGATTTAAAAGAAGTGGAAATGGAGGTTAGGAGAGGTTCATGAGGGTCATTTTGAGTAAGGAGTAATTAGGAGAGAAAAGTTGGGAATTTATGCTATGAGGTATTTAGTTAATTGCAAAAAGGAGGAGTTTTTGTTTTGTGGTGGGTAGAGGAAAGTTGTGAAGGCTTTTTTTTATTTGTGGTAATAGCTTTGAAGTCTGGATATAAAAGGACATTAAGGTGATTTTTTGTTGGAATAATTGAATTTTTTGAGGGAGAGACTTAATATTTCCTATCTGTAAGGAAGTTAAGGAGGGAATAGGTGTTTAGAGTTGGTTTAGAGTTATGTAAAGTGGGACTATAGAGTAGGAGGTTATTGACATACTGAATTAAGGTTGAAGGAGAGGGATTATAGGATTGGAGGTCTTGTAATAATGTGTGGCTAAATAAGTGGAGGCTGTCACGAAATCCCTGGGGGAATACAGTTTAAGTAAGTTGGAAAGAAGTTTGAGAGGTATGGTCAGTCTATGTGAAGGCAAATAGGTTTTTGGCATTTAGGGTGTAGTTTAACACCCTAACGTTGGAGGAATGCTGAGAGCAGGAGGCAATTGAGGGTGTTTTAGTAAACCTTAGGATTTACTTGTTCTGGTGGACTGGGTTAGGGTGATGGGTCTTTGATGGCTTAGGAAAGGACGAGGCAGAGTGAGGCAGAAGGAGATGGGTCAGCATTTATTAGTTTAAAATTAAAAGTGAGGGTGGTACTTAATTTGGAAAGTATGTCACATCCTAGAAGGGGAACTGAACCTGAAGGCAATATTAAAAGGAATGTATAAATGAGAAGTTGCCAATTATATAGTGTAAAAAAGGAGTTTGACCTGGATGGTGGGAAAAACCTTTTACTCCAACAATAGGGGTGAGCAACAGGGAGGTAAGGACAACTGACCTTTTTTTTAAAAGCTGAAAAGTTAGTTTTTTGTGTTTAAAAGAAAGGCAATCATTTTTACCTGTCACCATCAGGGTTACGCTTGGCTCTGAACAGATGATCTTCATCAGGTGAGAGAAGTCAGGTCTCATCAGTCTTCAGAAGAGGCAAGCTTTAACAAGTGTGCTGGAGGTGCTGCTGTCGGCTGGCCCATAGCCTCTCTGAGCTAAGGGGCATTCAGCTTTCCAATGGCCCTTTCTTTCTTTCTTTCTTTCTTTTTTTTTTTATAGAGACAGAGTCTCACTCTATTGCCCTCCATAGAGTGCTGTGGAGTCACAGCTCACAGCAACCTCCACCTCTTAGGCTTGAGCGATTCTCTTGCCTCAGCCTCCAAGGTAGCTGGGACTACAGGCGCCCGCCACAGCACCCAGCTAATTTTTGATGCAGTTCGGCCAGGGCCGGGTTTGAACCCACCACCCTCGGTATATGGGTCTGGCGCCCTACTCGTTGAGCCACAGGCGCCGCCCAATGGCCCTTTCTTTTGTAGAGAAGGCATCGCCCTGGTGGGGGCTTAGGATTGGGGTAACATTGTACCCAGTGGTCTTCACTGTATTTGTAGCATGGTCTAGGTGGTTGAGTTATGAAGTAGCCCTTGGCTCCTGACTTAGGCCTTAAATGATGGCCTTAGTCACATTATAATGTTTATTTTAAAGGCTGTGTTTAAGATTATGGCCTGGGGTGTCAGGGGTCCGTGCTCCAAGTGCTTTAGTTTAAGTTCAATGTCAGGGTAACTTTGGTTAAAGAGATAAGTTATGAGAATGTTTTTCCCACTTATTGTTTTAGGATTTTAATTAGTATACTTAATAAAAGCCTTGATAAGGAATTGGAGGAATGCTGAAGGATTTTTTAGATTTATTTTGTATGACTTTCCTTAATTTATCATAATTGATAGCCTTTTTGGTGGAAGCTCTAAGTCTGCAATGAATGCAGGTAATAAAAATGTCTTTACTTCTCTTCCCTCGTTATTATTGTAATTTAATTTAGTTGGGAGTTAGGGACTATGGTGTTACCTGAGGATGCTTATTGTTTGATATATGAAATTGATTTGCTGCCTCTTTTGCCCTCTCTCACACTTGTTTGTACTCGTTACAGGTTAGGGTATTAATTAAAACAATAAAAACATTATGTTAGGTAAGTTGATAGGATATAGAATAAATTGAAACTTTCGAATAAAATGAGAAGGATTAGAAGTAAAGGAACTTAGTCTAACTTTAAGGTGTGTGAGTTGAGCTATGGGAAGGGAATAAACAGAAATTGTATCAGTTACTTCCCGGAGCGGGGCTAGGAAGTGAGAGAGAGTTGAAGGTTTTTTTAAATTTTGGAAACTGATGGGAATGGGATTGGGTGAGGGGACCGGAGGGAAGTTAAGGATAAGTAGTGGAAGTTACTGTGGAATTATATGGAGGAGCTGGAGGAAGAAAGGGGTAAAGAGGTTCAGAAGTGTTTCTTGGAGCAGTCAGAAGTGGACTGAGAGACAACAGGAAGGACCCTGAGGGCTAGTTGGGGGGGGGAGGAGTTAGGAGACAAGCTTAGATTGGTTGCAGGGGGAGTAGGAGGGACAGAGGGTGGAGGCAATTGTGTGGTTGAGGGAGGAGTCGAATATGGCGGGAGGGTTTGAATACGTTTTGTTTAGGGAGACTGAGGGTAGAAAGAGTTCTTTGTTACAAGAATTTTGGAATTACATGAACATAAATTAGGCTTGGTTTTAGGATAGGAGAAGCTCTGAATGTAGGGGACCTTGCTCCATTTGCTAAGGCACTTACAACAGTTATATAAGTTTTGGATTAAAGAAAATTAAGTGAACTATAGCTTGGCTAGATACTTTGGTTATTTAGCTTGTAAAGTGGCCAAACCTGGGTAGAGAGTTTAATTAATTCTCTTGGTTTTAAGTTTAATCCTAATTGCACTAGGTGGTGTAATAAGTACCTTAAGGGGTTGTTATGTGGGATAGAATAGCTTGTACCCATGGTGATTGTTTGCGGAAATAAAGCGTGAGTGAAATCACATGAGTACCAGGACAAAGGGGGAATGTCTTCCCTGCTTTGTTGCTGGCTGAGAAAAAACGAGGACACAATTTAGGGGACAGCCGTCACTATCCTAAAGTAGTGTCAGACCCTTGGGGCTGAGGAGAGCTTGAGACCTGGTGCCAGGAATTTTTGTGCGAGGCGTGGAAGCACTGAACTAGGCCACGCAAGGGTAAGGGGTATTGGGAACTCAAGCCTCGAGAAACGGGTGAATTGCCAGGAATGTAAGCAGCCTAGCCCACGATTAGGGAAAACTCACTTCCATAGGGGTACTTACTGAGTTCAGAGGAGGTGGTGTTGAGTGCTGGTTATGGCGCCATGGAGGATGGACACAAGCTGATATGGTGGTGAGTGCTGGGAGTGCAAGAAGAAGATAGGGAGCTCTTAGGAACTTGGAGCAGTCCTTAATTAGATCCCACTTCTGACACCAGATGAAAGGGGGGCACACGACTGGCATGAACCTCACAGAACACCAATTGCTTGTAGGAAAGGTCTTTATTGGTGGGGGAATCTGCAGAGCAGCATTAAGGAGGAGGGGAGAGAGAGAGAGAAACAGGGGAAGAGAGGAGAGGAGAGAAGGTAGAGACAGAGAGATGAGACACACGGTGGGAGAGAGGGGGAGAGAAAAGAGAGAGAGAGAACAAAAGACAAGGGCACCTTATACAGGCTTGGTTAGGGGAGGTGTTGGGATGGTAGAACAGCGAATAAGGTGTTACTGCTCTGGTGTGAAGAGCTGTAGGGGGCAGGCCATAAGTTTGAACTTTTCAGTGGGGATAAGGAGATGAAGTTGTGCAATTATCTAACAGTATATCTATATATTTGTGTGAGTGTGTAAAGAATACACATAGTGGGTGGTGCCCTGGGCCTCAAAGGAGTAGGGCTCCAGTCCCATATACCCACAGATGGTGGGTTCAAACCCAGCCCCAGCCAAAACTGCAAAAAAAAGAAAAAAGAATACCCATAGATACTTAGCATTCTTGTGGTTAGGTATAATAAATAAAAAAACAGGGATAAATATGTAAACTTTTTTTTTCAGGCTGACCTGACTCTTATTTTCAAACACAAATGAATAAAGTATACAAAATGGAAAAGGCCGAGACATAATAGGAGCTTTCTACAAAGTTTTAAAATTCTTTAAGTGACTGAAGGAGGATTTTCAATAAATAAGTTTTGATTCAGCCATTACTATCAAAAGCAGCACCTTGGGAGGTTGACTTAGCTGGAGGCATTATTCAGCCTGAGAACTTCTCACTGTTCCCTCAGGGTACACATTGTTAGCAATCAGAGGCAGTTAACAAGCTCTATGCTGTGTTCTTCCCTGGTTGCAACTCCGGAAACTTACGAGTAGTTCTTCAGGAAACTCTTGATTAGAATTCCTCACAGTTGCCTAGCTTGGAGGACACAAAGGGCAAATCCAACTGTGACCAGGGCTGTACATGTGTGTAAGAAAAAGTTTGATGATTAAAAAAAAAAAAAAAAAAAAGTCCTATTCTGAAGTGAATCCCACTAAAACTCAATGACTTGCTAGTATATACCCAGGCCTCCCTTTATTCTTTTCTGATAACTTGAATTAAAAGAAATAATAATATGCTTACTGAAAAACAAAACTTCATATCATTTTATCTATTTTCAATAACATATAATGTATGATTACAATACTCAACGCTAAATATAGCAAATTCATGAGCAGCACTTTAAAACTAGTTGAGTTTATTTTAGTAATTCAATAGTGAGAAAATAAATTCATTCTCTGTCAGACTGCTGAGGGTCTCCTGGGCAGTTCTAGGAGGGCAGAACTTACTTCAAGGCCATGGCAATTTGAATATAAGTAATTTTATGTTTCCAGGATCAATAAGAGCGAATCTATGCCCAAGTTGCCCTCACCTGCCTTTCTACTTTCTGAGAAACTGCTAGGATTTTTCACTAGGCAATACTCTGTGGGAGAAATACTAACTGGACTTTCAGAGATAAAGTAAGGAATTAAAAGGTATCATTAAGAAAATAAACAGGCAAGCCACAGACTAATAAAAATAGTTGACATAACATTTATCTGGAAGAAGATTTCCACCTAACCTATGTAATGAACTCCTACCGATAACAATGTAGAGGAACACTAGGAAAACTAAAGAATAATGTGCATTAGATAGAGAGATAGATAGATAGATAGATAGATAATTTTCAAAAGGCACATGAAATGCTGTTAAGGCACATAAAAATGTGTGCATCATTATTATTAGGAAAGGCAAATTAAAAACATACTAAAATGGCTAAAATTAAAGAGTGTCAATAGTGAATATTAACCAAAAAGACCTGGAACAGATACAACACCCATAGACTTCTAGGAATGTAATGAACATGATTTTGAAAAGCTAGAAATTTCTTGTAAATTAAACATATTTCTATAATATAACCACCTGTTCATATGCACCCAATTCTAATTCCGTGTATTTATCCAAAATAAATAATAATAGTATCACATGTCCTCAAAAAGTGTTGTACAAGAATGTTTAAATGCTATATACATGCCCATTTCAGTAAGGGAGTTGTGGTTGCTATGAGCTAGGCTGATGCCAGTGCACTCTAGCCTGGGGTAACAGAGTGAGATCCTGTCTCAGAACAAACAAATAAAAACAAAAATCAAAAAACAAAACAACAAAAAAAAATTTAAATTAGTAATCGAATACATCCTTGATTTTTAGCCATATGTTTTCTCATTTTATAAACCCTAGAGATACTGGTTTAATTTTTTTTTTTTTTTTTTTTTTTTTTTTTTTTTTGCAGTTTTTGGCCAGGGCTGGGTTTGAATCCACCACCTAAGGCAAATGGGGCCGGTGCCCTACTCCTTTGAGCCACAGGCACCACCCGAGATACTGGTGTAATTGAAGGTACAAAAATATGTTAGTATTTGCAAAAGCTTCCAATAAAGGTGAAACACTTTGGTACGGACAAGATTAAGTGTTTCTTTTGTATTGTCTGCTTCTGGTTGAAGCATATTATCAGCCCCATGCTCTCTCATATGTAAATAACTAGATATGCTCTTACAGTGATTTGAAGCAATTGCCATTCTGTGAATAAATGCAATAGGTGTACAACAGAATAAAGACAAGATAATGAGCCTGGGAGAAAACATGCAAAATGGGAGAGGGAATCTGAAAGAGCATGGCCTTTGTAGTCTGACCCAGGGACATAGGACGAGAAATTTCTCCCTCTGATTTCCTAGCTTCTTCATGCTCTATAATAACATTTGAAAGACTTATCTCCTAAAGATATGAGAATTAAATAAGATTATAGTATTACTAAGTTCATTTCATAAATGATAGCTATTTTATGAGTTTAATAATAAGCAATAAGAATAGGATGAAATATATCAAGAGAAGGAATTACACTGTGCAGTTTAAAGATGAAAGAAAGCAGATAATTTTGAAATAGACAAAATGGAATTTGTATCTAAATTAGCCAAGCCCATGCTAAAAACATAGACTTTATAAGGAACTAAAAGATTTTAATTAACAGTTGTTGGGTATGAGCTCGTGCCAAGCTAGTGCATGTGGGTTTGAGAAAGTTTTCTCCAGACAAAAATTAGGATATAAAAGTATATGATGTATTTAATCTTCTTAGGAGAAAAGAGAGAGACAGAAAGAAAGTGAGGAAAGAGAGGGAGAAAAGAGTGCTGATGGTGTGGCACTCATGGAAGGAGAAGGGAAAAGCCAGAATGGAGATTGAGAGACCAGATGGTTTTAAATGGGGCTATATATTGGTGGGGTGCAGTCAAGAAACTGCAGCAACTTTTCCTTTTTTCTTCTTGGAGGCAGGTAGATAAGAAAAACAAGCTGACCCAGATGTCAAAGTCCACAAACTGGCTCATCTGCCTTTCTTTGGTGATGGGATTGCAGGAGATGTAACTGTCCTAGGGATGTGGCTAAAGCCTGAAGCTCCTTCTCTGTTGTTTTTCTCAGGAACTTCATGAAAAACAAATCTCAAAAACGACTTCAAAAGAAAAAAAATTAAATCACCTTCTGTGTGTTCAGCCCTTTTCAGAAGTTGTGCAAAACATATTTCCCGCAGGGTAGGGTGCCTGTTAGCAAGAAAATTTATAGGATTGATCTTTGATTACGTCTAGCAAATCAGAGGGTTAAGTATTTGCCTGTTATTTTTGCAATTTTTGCAAGGTTACACCTTCAACAATAAAATAAGAATAGCCACAACAATTTACATTAAGCATCCATGTTAGTAATTGGGAATTTGGCTATTAATTCCTTTATTAACATATATTTTGAAGGACTTTTTAAAGAACAATGCAATATAATGTCATATACACACATGTGAGTTATAGTTAGCAAATCCCACTGTCCCTTTGTATAAAACAAATGTTTAAACCACTAATTTTGAGTCAGTCCAAATGTGTTTTTCCTAAGGCTAATGTTGCCAGACCTGTGTAGTTGTGAGATATGTAAAAAAAAAAAAAAGTGTCAATTTAACTGTATCCAGGAGAAGAGATGACCAGGGTGAAACTTGCTTCTAGGGACAAAGCTGGGATAACTGACCAAAATCCAAAAGCACAAAAAGAAAACAGCAGAGCTAAGAGGTTCAGTGCACAGGGCTCTGTGTATGATAAGCAAAGTAGGCAAGCAGGGCTTAGCAGTCACTGGAGAGCTTTATGGGTGATTGACAATTGTCTTACATGGGTTTTTGCACCAGTATTTTTCTGCCAATGGGGAATCAGATCTGGGTGAGGAGTGAATAGAAAGCCATTTTAAGGCAGAATAAAACAATAGAGAAGGAAAAGATCAGAAGGTAGTTTTGAATCTGTATTTCAGTTTTGAATCTGCAATTCATTATTCAGCACAGCAAAAAGAAGTCTTAGGTACTTGAGGAGGGTACTTTGGAATTTATAGCAGAATTGATTATTCTGTGAAATGCAATTAGAGAGAGACATATTAACCCACGTGGTTAGGGTCAAAATAAGGTTGAAGGTAGGAAGAACTGCAGCTCAGGAGTATGTGTGTTTCATTTTCCCTAGGCAAAGGTGTGTAGCATGTGTTTTGTAAAGGTGGAATTTGTGTTAAATATGTAAATGCTTTTAGAAGACACTTGTGGGTCTGCTTCCGCCGCAGGAACATCTTCTCTGGAAATCACACACTCAAAATCCATAGAACCGATGTGTCTGGACACGTAACCGTTACTGATCTCATCACGTTTTCCAAAATGGCAGAATGATGGGCCCCTCAAAACAATTTAAATAATTTGATTCATTGATTGTAATTTACAGATAGACAAAGAAAATCTGGTAGTTCTCTAGAAATATTTTAAGAGGAAAAAAAATCACTTTCTCATGTTGATTCAAATTCATTAACAATAGAATATTGCCGTAATTAATGAGAGAGTTTTAGAATCACTATTTTTTAAAAGCTGCATGATGTTTACGTGTTTGCTCTTAAGGAGTAAATGAAATATGAGAATCACAGCTGAGTATAATTCAGGGCTAGACTTCAAGGGCAGAAACTGTTTTACATTGATGAGGTGTACAGAATTTCTTTAGACTATAAAGAGCAGCAGATAAGCTTTCATTCATCTGACGACAAAACAAGACAAGGAGATATATTTGGGTACTCTAACTTTGCATAAAGTATGTGATCAACTCCCTTCAGTGGAGCCCATCACTTACAAATGATTACAATCACAGCTGCGACAATGATGAAGGGGGTTTTATAAGAGTTCTATTTTCAGGTATATAGCATGTTATGACATTTTGTGAAATAGGTTTTTACTTGTTTTTTCATCTTAAAAATTTAGATTACTCATCTATATCTCATTATACCACTGAAGATGGAGATTTATGTTTCAGAGAAATGTATATATTTTGTGGCAACAGACTGAAGAGTGACAGCAGGCTAGTACACAGTTTTATGGAAATGGTAACACGGGAATGGATTGCAAAGCAATTCTCAATCATATACAAAAAGCAATCTCAGTAAGCTTGCAAACAAGACAAAACTACAAATTCTAAAACAACAAATTATGATGGAAATCACAGCTGTGTTTCATAGTTACAATTTTTTTAAACAAAATCTTACTAACCTTAAAAAAAAATCCTGAACCTTGACTTTATTCATTTTTTCCCAAAAATTTAAAAGGAGAGACACAAGGTAATTAAGAATAGTATATTCAGAGACTCAAATCAAAGAAAATAGCTCTTGTCTATATACTGCTAGAAATAAAAATCAGGTAATAGTTTAAAAGTAACGTATTTGAGTCCCATTCTGAACTGGGTGATTTTGGAAACTAAGTGATGAATTATGCAGCTTGCTTCCCATAAGCGTATTTCCCACTGGAGTAAACCTGGAATTGTTCTTCCATCATAAAAGCAAATTTGTATAGAGCTCATCCATTGCGTCAGCAGCAAACCTTGTCATCGACAACATAGAAATGATGAATATAATCAAAGTTAAGTCTTGAAGTAATAATTAATGTTGACACTTGACAAGTACCTGTAACATTACAGGAATTGTTCTAAGTCGTTTACATGCACAATCTACCATGGACAGCGGCCCCTTAAGTTGGATGTTCCTTTTAAAATTATTTTGTCCTGTGGTAAAATCCAAATAACATAAAACCTATCATCTTGACTGCTTTTAAGAGTAAGTTCACTAGAGTTAAGTGTATCCCCATTGTTGCACAACAGATATCCAGAAATTTTTTTCTTACAAAACTGAAGCTCTATTCCCATTAAACTACTCACCATGCCCCCCAACCCCGGGCTCCTGGTTGTCATCATTGTCATTCAGTTTTCCGTTTCTATGCACTTGGCTGCTCTAGATATAAGTGTAATTATACAGTGTTTGTCTATGCCTGACAAAGTTTCATCAGTGTTGTGGCGTGAGCCAAGATGGTGTAAGTATTTCCCTGATGAACATGGCACTGCATATGTCTGAGATTCTGCTTTCAAGTTTTCTTGATAAATACCCAGAGTGCAATTTATGGATCATGTGGGAGTGTATTTTTAATTGTTTCGAGGAATTGCCATGTTGTTTTTCACAGTGTCTGCACCAGTTTGTCCTCCCTCTAACTGCACAGGTTTCCAATTCCTCTGCATCCTCACTAACACTTGCCAATTTCTGGGTTTAGTTTGTTGGTTAAGTAACCATTATCAATGGGGGGGAGGTGATATCTCATTGTAGTTTTGAATTGCATTTTCTTGGCATTATTTTTATCCTCGTTTTTCAGATGGAGAAATGAAGTTAAAGAGAGGTTATGGATGTGTTGCAAAGCCACCAAGTTCAGAGTGGAGTTTATTTTTTCTATTTATTTATTTATTTTTTTGAGACAGAGCCTCAAGCTGTCACCCTGGATAGAGTGCTGTGGCATCACAGCTCACAGCAACCTCCAATTCATGGGCTCAAGCGATTTTCCTGCCTCCGCCTCCCAACTAGCTGGGACTACAGGCGCCCGCCACAATGCCCGGCCATTTTTTGGTTGTAGCCGTCATTGTTGTTTGGCAGGCCCCGGGCTGGATTCGAACCTGCCAGCTCAGGTGTACGTGGCTGACTTATTAGCCCGTTGAGCCACAGGCGCCGAGCCCAGAGTGGAGTTTAAAAGACAAACTCTTCTTCCTATACTTGAGTTTCTGATGACTGCTCTACAGCCAGCAGTTACAGGCATAGTGAAAAAGTGACTTGTAGGAGCAATCAGGATAGAGAATCTAGCTGAATATATCCTGTGATGGACACGTGGAAGCAGAGAAAGACTGAGAGGTCACGTTAATTGACACCTAAACTTATGAACAGGAATGACTGCTTTGTCAGAGATCACAGGAGTCAGTGCGTAAACAAAAAGAACAATGGGTGATAAAGGAAAAAGTAGATAGAGACTAGATCAGAAAAAAACTTTTTCCTTAGTTGCAGTCTGGCAGATTTTTTCTTGGCTAACAATTTGGACATTGGTAATGTGGTCCATGTGGAAATGTGACTGGCTATTGAATAAATGTTACATTTGAAAATTCAGATTTTATTAATTACATTTTAAAACCATTTGTTATCTTGTGAAGTCCTAGGTTTAAAATATTTAACATATTAATTTACAAATATGAAGGCCATTTTAGAGACTTATTGAACCAGGTGACTCTTATCTGACAAATTCTACCAGGATTCTATCATCTTTTTCATAAAGTCTAATTAGTGGCACACATCTTAAAAATGAAAACGACTACCAGATAATAACTACCTATGATGTACCAGTATTAACTGCTAAGTGTTTCATATGATTTCATTTAACCTGCATGCAAGTTACTTCACAAAGGTATTGATAATACAGTTGAAAAATTTGAGGCTATATTTGGTTATTGTCAATTGTCCAAATTCTACTCATGAAAGACACAAAATTTAAATCATTTCTAATGTGAAGCAAAATCAGTGTTCTATCCATATAAGCCAACTAGCCATTTATTTCTTTATATAGTCATTCAGTAATTTATCATACTTTAGTAAATGTCATCTATATCTTTAGCCCCTTCCCCTCCAACAAAAGACAGATTAGACACAATTTCTGATTTCAAGGAGGATGAGGTCAACTTAATTTGGTTTGTATTGGAAGTCTACAAATAGAGGATCATAACAGCTTCTGCTTCTGCTTGGATAAAAGAGGCCACTGTGGTCTGGTATTCCCCCTGGAACAATCACCAGGATGACCACAAGATGAACTGAAATTTCGGGGAGAGAGATCCTTTACAATGAGATGATTAGAACTGGACTTCTTAGGGTTTTATTGTTTTCTTTTTTGATTTCTTTTTCTTTTGTTTTGGCTGGGGCTGGGTTTGAACCTGCCACCTTTGGCATATAAGGCTGGCACCCTACTCCTTTGAGCCACAGGTGCCGCCCTGGACTTCTTTGTTTTTATATTGAGCTTCAGGGCTTGACATATAGAGGTGCCCAATGAATGATAAATGATGAGGAGGAGGAGAACTATGGTGATAATCTATGCTGCAGAACACACTATATTTCTATTTCTGGAAAGATAGATACCTCTGATTATTAGCATATTGGCAGGACAATTTTGACAGATACACAGAGACATGTGAATAATTACCTCCTTCTATGATATAATGTTGTATCTTTCCACTTCTCGGTTTCTTTTTGATACAGCTCATCCAACAGAATGCTTATCAAGGAACTTCTTGATATATATTTTCAGCAACAATACATACTGTAACTCTAATAATATTACGAGACTGTGTTCACCATTAATAAAGGAAGCTATCCATTAAAACTTCTCCCAATTTGTTATTATAAAGCAACATAAACAACCTTTCCTTCTCATCCTCAATTCCCTCCACACTATTAAAGTTATTTTAGAAAGTACCTTATCAGTTGTTCTTTCCTAAATATAAAAAGCCAGTTGTGAAACAGCATCATCTCCCATTTGCACAAACCCTTTGCTTAAACTCAGTGACATAAAGTCCTCATATGAAAATCTCCAGGGGAAAGTAGAAGAAGGGAGGTCTTACATGTGCTTTTTCCGAAAGGCAAATTACATTGATCTTTACTGGCTTTTCATTACAGTAAAGAATTTCCTTTTCATAACTTTGCTACGAAAAGCCTTACAATATTTTGTCAGGTAGAGTTTTAATTGTCTTAAATAAGAGCTGAGTCCTCTTCTTCCCTGGGGAGGAGTAGTTGGTAACAGAAACAACATAATTATTCCCCAATAATTTTTATTTCTTAGTACTTTTGTTTCTTAGTATTTTGATTCTCCAAATATGTTCTGCTGTAGCAATTTCTATAAGCAAAAACATGTTTGAGATTCTTTTCATAATAAAAAAGGAACAGAGCAGAGACAAGATGTTGAACAGGCCTCCATGCCACACATATGGAAACATCTGCTGTGGCTTTCCTTGGCGCCATCTCAAATGTAATACACAAATATCCACGCACACACACATATACACATACAACATCTTCATTTCTTATTTAAAACAAAAGGGACTTCTTTCCTTTTGAAAGATATATTTCTTTCTTTTTCCTTTCTTTTGAAGCTTCCATATACTCCATTTCTTTCCTACTACGCATTGAAGTTGACTGCAGAGAAGTGAGAATGATGTTTAACTTATACTTTCTCATATTTTTTTACAAGCAAAATCTTTTTGGGTACAACTGTAAAGTCAATACCCTTTAGCTAAGGAAACCAAATAGTTCTATGAATGGTTTTCCTGACAGCATCTTAGCTCTGGTGGGCCCTGAAGCCCCTTGGGAAGAGTTGCTGAAAAGGTGCCTTTGATTTGTAGGTAGTGCAAAGGAAGAAGATAGTATATTTCATCTGGCGTTACTGCTTGGGCTTCTTTAAAGATTTGCCCTATGGTTACCAATCAAAGAGATGCTCAAGTGTCAGGATGCTCACAGATGTGACCTTGAACTCCTTGCAATATTTCTATGCTTGTCCCGTAACGTGATTGGCAAAACTTGCTGGTCCACTGGGATGACTTTAGATCTCAGGATGGCAATTGAGTTTTGTATTTGTGATCAGGAATATGCTATACCCTGAGTTATCTTAATTTCCTCTTTTCTACTTATATGATAATTTTCTACTTACATGATAACTTAAATGTTAAATTCCATAAATATTTTAACTTTGTGCCTTTTTATTAGTGGCAACAAGTCTGTAATAAACTAAAACACTTCAGGTTGTCCTAATTTATATAATATTCCTTGTGACTGTGACAATATACCAAAAGAAAGCTGTACTATAAAAGGCAGTATCTATTGCATCTAAAATCTTGATTTATGACAGCAAAAAGAATATTGTTCTTTTAACTTCAGAGTGTAGCTCCATCCATTGAAGGAATTATAGAAGGTTGTTTGTTTATACCCTATAGTAAAGAGTGTAAAAATTAATTTCCAAGGTGCTGTATTAGTTCTTTGGCTGATACCTCCATCCATATTTATTTCTGGAACACATTCTCTGGGAAGCTCCCTGGAGTTAGGGAAATGAGACCACTTGTACTCCCTTTGGTATGTAGATACTGTTTTAGGCTACTGCATTTTTTACTCAGGTAATTAATTCCCTGGCTAAATTGATTAAAGAAATGAAGTTTTACCTGAGTCTCTCTAAAGCAACTTGAATTTCCCCAGCTACCACTGGCCTGTGGGTACAAATAAGGTTACACATACTCTAATACTATTATCTTCTTGATTCATCTTCTCCATCAGCTCAATTCTAGGACTATAGCTATTAGAAAAGTCTTCCCATCCCCACTCTCAAATGTTACTAAGTACCCTTACACATTCATTTAAAAAGGGCACTTTTTAATTTAATTTAATTTTTGTGTATTTTTCAATTACTATTTTATTGAACATTTACATTATTTCTAATTTCTTATTATGTGTACTAATGTGTGGTTTTTTAATTAAATCATAACTGTATACATTAATGCATTTTTAGGGCACAACGTTCTGATTTTATATACAATTTGTAATGCTTACATCAAACTGGTTAAATTAGTCTTCACCTCACTTACTGAATTATTATATTAAGACATTTATACTGTACACTTAATAGATTTGACATGTACCCTTGCAACATGTACCATAGGTGTGGTCCTACAAATTACCCTCCCTCCATCCAACCTCCCCCTCCCCACCCTTCCCCTCCTCTTTTTTCCCCTCCTCCTCCCCTCCCCTCCCCCTCCTTTTCCCTCCTTCATCCTGGGCTATAGTTGTGTTTAATCTTTCATATGTTACTAGAGTTAGATGATATCTCAAAGTAGTTTTGATTTGCATTTCCCTGATGATTAAGGATGGTGAGCATTTTTTCCTGTGTCTGTAGGCCGTGTGCCTGTCTTCTTTAGAGAAGTTTTTCTTCAAGTCATTTTTCCACCCTGAGATGGGATCACTCACATAACAAAATCCCAAAACCAGAGATGCTGGCATGGGTGTGGAGAAAAGGGAACACTTCTACACTGCTGGTGGGAGTGAAAACTAATACATTCCTTTTAGAAGGATGTCTGGAGAACACTTAGAGATCTAAAAATAGATCTACCATTCAAGAACAAAAATCACATCATAATAAGGATATCTGTACCAGAATGTTTATTGCAGCCCAATACATAATTGCTAAGTCATGGAAGAAGCCCAAGCGCCCATCGACCCAAGATTGGATTAATAAATTGTGGTACATGTACACCATGGAATACTATGCAGCCTTAAAAAAAGATGGAGACTTTACCTCTTTCATGTTTACATGGATGGAGCTGGAACATATTCTTCTTAGCAAAGTATCTCAAGAATAGAAGAAAAAGTATCTAATGTACACAGCCCTAATATAAAGCTAATTTATAGCTTTCACTTGAAGGCTAAAACCGAATTATAGCACAAGAATATGGGGACAAGGGGGGGAGGGGAGGGGAGGGAGGGGGATGGGTGGAGGGAGGGATATTGGTGGGATCACACCTACGGTGCATCTTAGAAGGGTACAAGTGAAACTTACTAAATGTAGAATACCAATGTCTACATATAGTGATTAAGAAAATGCCACGAAGGCTATGTTAAACAGTTTGATGAAAATATTTCAGATTGTATATGAAGTCAGCACGTTGTGCCCCATGATTGCACTAATGTACACAGCTATGATTTAATAAAAATTAAAAAATATCTTTCATATGAAAGTGTGGGTGATTATATATTGGTTTCATAATAATACTGAGTACATTGGATACTTTTTCTTCCATTCTTGAGATATTTTACTTAGAAGAATATGTTCCAGCTCCATCCATGTAAACATAGAAGAGGGAAAGTCAAATTTTGTTGCTCAACAAGAGACAGCTGCTGCTTTTCAGTGGGCATCTCCTCCCCCAGACTCCCCACTGCTTGGTTCCCACCGCTTCCTTCAGGGCATTAAATCCCTCCAGCTTCTCTACTCTATATTATATAGAAGGAAGGAAAGATTCATGCAGTTTCTGCTAATGCTCGCTCCCAGCTACATGGAAAAGAACGTCATTCTTCAGTTGACCGACTGGCCATACAAAGAATTCCGGGCGAGTGAACACTTTCAATGATTAAATTCTACATCTTAACATGTGTCTGGCTCAAAACATAGTCTCGGTCAAACCCTGATGGAATATGTTTTGAGTTTTTTCACAATTTTTTTCCCAGAAAGAGTCATAGAAAAGATGGAAACTAGTTTATTGAGGGTTTTTATCATGAAAGGGGGGGGCTGGATTTTATCAATTACTTTCTCTGCATCTATTGAGATGTTTTTGTGGTCTTTGTTTTTACTTCTGTTTATGTGGTGAATAAAGTCAGGAGTTGCAGCCTCAATACGAGTATAGATAAGTGCTAACGTGTTCTCACTTTATAACAGCAATTAGAATTTTGTGTCCTTTTTTCACTACGGCATTCTGTATTTCATTCTGGAAAGTCTTACTTATTCCATAAGCACTGACTCACCTAGCATTTAGCACCTTAATGCTGAGATCTACTTGTTCCTTCCATGTGAAACTCTTTGGAGTTAAGAACTGCATTACATCCATTCTTTGTAACCTTGAGAAAAATACAGGTTGTAGCTTACTTGAGTCCTCATTTAAGTTAGATACAATTTTACTACTAAACAATTGGGAAGCTTAGGGATACCATTAAACAATTAAGAAGCATTCATGGGCTGTATGAGTGCTAAATTTTCCATTTGTTATATATATATATATATTTATATTTATATAAACATATATATGATATATATATATATAAATATATATATATATATAAAGCAGGAGTTATTTCTGTCTAAAATTGAAAAGTGCATTTTAAAACAATTCTTACTTGTGCTAAAAAAATTTCGGTTGTAACTACATACTTCCTGAGAGCCTCCTCTCTAGCAGAGTCTGTGTTGCACGACCAAGGGCTTCATAACTAGACAATGAAAGAGGCTCTGTGAGCAGAGTGGGTGGGACATTGGGACGTAGAACTGGAGATGACTACGTCTCCGCTCACTTTTAGTCAGATATTCTGATCATCACAAGAGAAAAGAAGAGGGAAAATTCCCCGAACTTGATTTTTGATTTTTTTCATTCTATTGAAAATGACCTTGTGAGGACATTATATTAATGTTATTCAAATTGGGAAGAAAGCATTTCTTTTCTGTTTCAAAGAGGCTTAAAAAGAATAGAATTTTGCAGACTTTAAAGGTCTGCCTTTGTTTGGTTCATGCAAGAGTTGAACAGCTCTTTTAACCGAACCTTGATATAGAGTTGCTAGAAAAAAAACTTCATTTGTTAAATCAATACAGGGTGATATTATTCCTCTATAATTGTATAAATTAGAGATACAGAGAATTCTGTCAGCTTCAGAGGAACTGGCCCTGAAGAACTAAAATCCCATGAGAAAGTTCTACAGGCTTTTGACATGCTAGGCACCTGTCCCACATCTTGCCTTTCTATGCCCTCCCATCTTGGATCTCATCCTGACTTTGGGATTTAAGCTACCAAAATGTTCATTATCTTAAGGTAGATACAGTTAAGTACAGTAGATATTCTGTTTTACTGGTGCATTAAACTAGATTTTAATGTGTCTTGAGACAAAAATAAAAATTCTGTGTCAAATTTTCCATAGATTCTTCCAGAAAAACTTACTAGAGTATAATAAATTGTTGGATGGATTTGATTAATTCATGTGTAAAAGATAGGCAGATTCGCATTTTTAAAAAGTATTAGTAATTGTCCTGACTTTTCCAACAAGGCCTTGGATATTTATCCCGTATTTTTACTTCTATTTATGGTTTTTTACTTGCTGTAGAATCTGAACGTAATTTATTTATTTTTTTACAGCCCATCCTTGACTTTTACAAGTCTATACTCTTACAGAGGTTGCAAAAAGATGAAAAATGAAACATTCACACAAATCTCCAAAGTTAGGAAATTGTTTAAAAATATTTGGGGGGCATCATTTAAAATTCCAGTATCTTTTTTATTAAGTAGATTTTTTTTTAGGAATATTTACTTTTTAAAATAGAAAATCACAAAAGAAGATAGGAATTAGGAATAAGTCATTTTTTTTCTCCCTATGTTATGCCATTCCATATAGGGCTGTTGATATTGTGCCTCTCAGAGAGTATTATCCTACAGAGTTCAAGCCTCCAAAAGTTTATTTAGGATTAAGTCTAAGCTACTTTGAAAATAATTTTCTTCATGCATCAGGGCTGCATGCCTGATGTTGGGTTTGTTCTGCTAGCCAGTAAGAATTATTTCAAGCTGAAGTGATGGTTCAGCCTTATGCTGCTTTTGCATCCTATCAGATGTCCATAGGAAAACATTGAAGCTTTTGGTTATACTGTCACCTACCCTGCCCAAAGTTTAGGGTAGAAAGAAGATGGGAAATTCCGAAAGAATTATAAAACTTAAAATTCAGGAAAATGTCTTTCCATTTACTCTTCAAAACCATTTTTGTTTTCATCTGAATGCAGATAAAACCTTTTTACTTGGCATTTATGCACTATCCTTATTTTGTTCTAGTTAGAAATGCCGATTAAAAGAACACAAAACCAAATGGTT
This sequence comes from Perodicticus potto, assembly GCA_963574655.1. Lineage (NCBI taxonomy): Eukaryota > Metazoa > Chordata > Mammalia > Primates > Lorisidae > Perodicticus > Perodicticus potto. The sequence goes on from CAUYRH010145032.1 coordinate 29,166, forward strand.
CAGCATCCATTTTGCACATACTTGTTAACAGACGAAACTTTTCTTTCTCTGGGTAACACTTTTAAGGTACCACTGAGAAAAGTATTAGTCACTTCATTTAGATCCATAACAGAGGAATTGATGAGGCGCAGCAGGCATAGGTTTGGTGATGAGTTGTTTGGGATGTACCTTTTACAGTTTGATTTCCAAGGTGTCACATATGTCTGGCAGATACAGAGGTGGAGTTAAATCTCACCTTCCCAGAAGCTCATGGATTATAATGAACGTTTTAGGAATAATTGTGGTCATTATAGAGGAGATCAGAGAATGTACCTCAAGGGTCTATAACTTGAAAGCACTAAGTTTGCTGGTTTTACTAGTAAGAAAAATTTCACCATTTTTCATCATTTTAGGAATTTTAGCATCTTTCTGATTGTGCTTTTAATCTTTCCTTATTTGAGGTAACTGCAATATATGTGGATGGGTTATTTTACATTAACCTTTGTCTGTGAACTAGAGTTAAACAAGCACTAAACTTTTAAGACCCTTAGGTTTTTAGGTTATGGCCTATGAATATTAAGTACCAAGAGGCCAGAAGTTTAATAACTTGTAAATAATTAATACTAGAGACTTTTACATATTTATATGGTTATTTGGAATATGGATAGCATAAGGGGACACATTATTTATTATTTCTATCTACATCTTTGCAAATAAAATAAAATATGTGGATATCCCATTACTAAGTTTTATATTCTTCCTAATGATGAACACTATGATACTTTGACAACAAAGTTAATATTTTAAATACACCTTCTTAAGTTGAATATAAAAGCATAATAAGCAATAAAAGCAAATTTATCATGATTAGTAGGTTTATTTTCTCAATGGAATGAAAAAGAAAGTGTTTTAGGATAAAATGTATAATTTATGAATAGCTTTTATTATGAAGACTTAAGAAATAACCAATATACTGAATAGGCAATTTATAGAATGGTAAACATATTTTCATGCTATAAATCTGATAAATGGCTGATTATCAGAATCTATAAAGAACTCAAGTAAATCAGCAAGAAAAGCATCAAACAATCCCATTAAAAAGTGGGCAAAGGATATTAACAGAAGTTTTTCACAAGGAGATAGACTAATGAAACACATGAAAAAATGCTTGGTGTTTCTAATCATCGGGGAAATGCAAATCAAAACCACAATGAAATAACACTTAATACCAGGGAAAATGGCTTTTACACAACATTCCAAAACAACAGATGCCAGCATGGATGCAGAGAGAGAACTTGTATACAGTGCTGGTGGGACTGCAAATGAGCACGACCTCTATGGAAAGTAGTGTGAAGATGCAGCAGAGAACTAAAAGCAGACCTGCCATTGATTCAGCAATCCCATTACTGGATATTTTCCCAAAGGGGAAAAAAACCTCATTTTATCCAAAAGACACATGCACTCGAATGTTTATAAAAACACAATTCACAATTGCAAAGATGTGGAGTCAGCTCAAGTGCCCATCAATATGTGAGTGGATTAATGAAATGTGGTATAGGCAACCATGGAGTACTATTGAGCCAGGAAAAATGGTGAGTCCTTTCTTGGTTGTTGGGACAAAACACCTGTTTGTTGTCTGTGACAAATATATCTTGCTCTGTAAACCAGTATCTTGCTTTTCCCCATAAACATTGTTTCATACTAAAGCAAAATTATGATGCAATACCTTTTGTTACAACTCTGGTGGAACTGAAGACCATTCTTCCAAGTGAAGTATCACAAGAATGGAAAAACAAGCACTATTAAACTGGAACTAATTGGTCTATACCCATGTGCACATTTGGTGGTAAAATTCAATGGAAAGCAAGCAGTGGGAGAGGCAACAGGGGAGGTTTAAACTGCACATCTAACGGATATAATGCAGGGTAACTGGGCTGATGGGCATACTTAAACCTTTGACTCAAACTGTAACCAAAATATCTGTACCCTCAAAATATTCTGAAAATTTTTTTAAAAAGTTGTATTATGAATTAAAAAGCGCATATTCTTTTCCTTTTAGAAAATTTGTTATTAGATAAGCCCTCTTTTTTTATTGGCTTCCAATGTGTTAATTTGTCAACGATAATTATCTTGAACATAATACAACCTATTTATTACAATAAAAATATATGACTTTTAATGGTATATTATGAGAATACAGTATATTAACTCTCAAAAAGCTTCCTATGCTTGTAAAACATTAAAAACAATTGTAAATAAAATTAATAATGATTTTAGATAATCAGAATACAAAAGAACATAACGAAAATTGCCTAAATAGCAATTGTGACCATTCTACTGAGGGTGTGAACCAGATAATGGGCAGAACTTTAAAGCACTCAGCACCCAACCATGGATCTTATTAAATAAGACATACCCATGACTGTTTCCTATAAAATTCTACAGAGAAATTTTTCTGCATAACATCAACTCTTCTATTACAGAAACATAAATAAGCTGTTTTTATGAACTGTGTATATGACCTTGAAAATAAGGTCAGAATCCAAAGTTATTATATTTCAATTTACTGAAGGAATGCCATGAAAATATATAGCCTCTTGTTATTACTTGATTGTTAAATTTGATAGGAAAATCATGAAAATAAACCCTGCCTCGCATCGCCAGAGCTTAAGGGATCTACATGGATCTGAAAAGGAACACTCAGAAGCTAAAATGAGAGTAGGATAGTAAGTAGAATGAAAATTTAATTTAGTTTGCTTCTTATTTTTATTTGTAGTCATAAGAAGGGTGTTTGTGATGTGATTTCTGAGTGTATATCATGTAGGGCTCTGCTTATATTAAAACAAATTTCTGTAAAAATGGAAGATAGAGAATTGATAAAGAATATGGGTTTCCTAACTAAGAGTCACAGGATAATTGATATTGTGTGATTTGTCAACTGTATGTGTGTATATTAATTGTGCAGTAGGTGTCAACGTGTGTGTGTGCGTGTGTATGTATGGTTGATTTTTGAAAAAATGTATCTAAGTAGTTCTAATATGAGGGTTTCTATAATCATATTCTTAGGAAAATTTTATTATACGTGAAACTAATTTAGGTTACCTCTCTTTAAATAAGTGTGACCATATGTCATGTTAATAGACCATAAAGAAGATAGAAAATCCTATAATCAAAAATTTTTAGAAATACATATCATCAAGGTAGTACACAGTCTAGTATCTCAGGCCTAACTAAAGATTAAATAACATTACTATACTAAAATAACTGTATAACATCCATATAGATAACATGCATAAAGGTTATGGGTAAGTTATGACTCAAAATCATAACTAATAGTAAGATAAATGTCAACATTACCTTCAAAACATTACTCTTTATTGAAGATACTGTGTTCCTATTTAAGTTCCATTTTCATGCCTTCTTGTCAGAGGTCAACATGATTTTGAATTGTTTCTTTATAATTGATCAGCTGTAATTATTAGTCACACATATGCATAAATGACATTTCATTCATTTTTGCCTGTTTTTAAGCCTAATTTTACATTATACAATACATTTTCCTAAGCAATTTATTTTTATTCAATCAACAATACTTTCCTAACCTTCACATATACTGTTGAATGTAGCTTTCAGTTTAATTTTAGTCAGTGTCTTACAAGCATCTGCTATGTCTTATTTATGCATGTGACTTATTATGCTCAAATTTATTCATACTTACTCCCTGATAGACATATGAGAGATTTCCAGTTTCTTGGTATTATACACAATGTTGCTCTATATGTCTGTTGGGTCACAGGTGTGGAAAGGCCTGAACATGTTCAGCTTTAAAAAATAATATCAAATTGTTCCTATTGTGTGTGTATTGCTTTTTTTTTCTGCCACCAGCAATGTTTACCAGATCTTATTGCTTTATATCTTAGCCAATGTTTTGTAGGTTTTGTATACATGAGGAATAGACTCACTCAAACTGCAGTGCAACGGTACAAAAAGTTTACTAACATGGCTTCATATTCCACATTGCAAATATTTTTTAAGAAACTATCACTTGAAAAGACTGTAACATGTTCTTTCCTATTCAAAATATATATGTAATACTAGATTTTCCTCATGAATGTGTTACAACAAATTAAATGCTGAAATAGAGATGAGAATCCACCTGTACATCATTAAGCCAAAAATTTGCTAAGCAATGTTTTTTTTAACTACGTTAACTTTGTTTCGAAATATATCGTTCTTGTTATAAAAATATATTCTATGTTAAAGCATAACTGATTTATTATTTTTTATAAGGTAGTAAATTGTTATCTATTTTTATATTTATACATGATACACATTTCATCATAGACTATTTTAGGAAAATTTGAAGTGTACAAAAATTTATCATGTTCAGTGAGTTAATTAATACATCTTAAATTTTTTATATTAATTTGTAACACACTAAATATCAATAGATACAACTCATTGAAACAAAAATGTTCTGTTTTCTTTATAATTGTTTTATTTTCATTTTATCTGCTTTATTGAGATATAATTTACAAAACTAAAGTTGACTAATTTTAAACACATAATTCAATATTTTTGCCAATTGTATACTATTGTGTCACTACCACAATCATGACCTAGAATATTCTATCACCCACAGAAATTCTTTTTGTCATCCCTTTGGCAAACATTAATTTGCTTTGTACTATGTATCACTATAGTTTACCTTTGTAGAAGAATTGAATTATACAGTTGTAGTTTTTGCATCTGGTGTCTTTCACACCGAATGTTTTTGAAATTCATTCATATTGTTGTGTCTATCAATAGTTTGTTCTTTTTACTGGTGAGTGGTGTTCTGTTGTTTAGCAATGCTACGGCTTGGTAACTTATATATCACTTGATGGACATTTGGGTCCCCTCATTTTTGGTATTAAGAATAATATTTTATAAGCAAACATGTACACATTTTCATATGAAAATATATTTTTTCTTTTGGGTTAAATTCCTATGAGTAGACTTTCTGTGACAAGTGATAAATGCACATTTAACTGTATAAGAAACCTTTAAAATATTTTCCAAAGTTACTTTACTATTTTGCATTCTCACTAGTAATGTATGAGCATTTCAATTGTACCTCATCTTTCTCCAAGACTTGTTTATTTCAGTCTTTTTAACAGTAGTCATTCATAGTTGTAAATTTCCCTATGCAGAACCTGTGGATATGGAGGGCTAAATTTGTTTATATATTCCAATTCTTACCTTATTGAATTGCTTTAAGTCCTTTGTTGAAAATCAATTTATAAACTGTCTATTTATAAACAACTTCTGTTTTATTGATCTATGTTTTCTTTTTATCAAAGCACATTGTCTTAATTATGGTAGCTTTATATTGTTTTAAAGTCAAGTAATGTAAATCCTCAAACTTTATTGTGTTTTTCAGAATTATTTGATCTATTTTAGAACCATTATATTTAGACAGAAAATTGTATTTAGTTTCTGAGTTTCTACAAAAATGATCTTATATGGTCTTTTTTGAATGTATAATCAATTTCAGAAAGGACTTTCATTTTAATGGTATTGAGTCTTTGATCCACTTTTTCATCTTTCCATTTATTTTCACATTTAAAAATTTTTCTTAGATATATTTTCAATATTTTATTGTACATGTGCTATTCTTATTCTGATAAATTTATCCCTAAAATTTTCCATCTTAATTTTATTTAAATGGTAGCTTTTAAAAAATGTCCAGCTACAATTTTTTGGTAGTTAGAATATGGAAATACAGTTGACTTTATACATTGAATTTGTATGCTTTGGAATTTTGCTAAATTCAGTTTTTAGATCTTGTAATATTTTGTAGGTTACTTCAGATTTTTACACAGACTTTCATGTCTTCAGTTTTACATATTTCTTCCCAATTTCTTCTCCTTGTATTTTTTCCAAAGTCAGTACCTTCCACACTATGTTGAAGAAGTGGTAAGAATAAACACTCTTGCCCGTCTTTTCAGATCTTAAGGGAAAGCCTTCAGGTTTTCACCATTGAGTAAGAGACTAACTGCTGGTTTTATAAATTTAGGGAAAGAGCCTGCCTTAGTAGGTTGGCAATGCGTAATCTTTGTCTGATGTGGCCCATGGACAGTGTAGTTTCAGCAGTAAAGCACTGGTGGATTCCAGAGTGCAGCAAGGGACCACCAACAATTGGGTACATTTCCTGCAGCTGGGGACAGGCAGTCACATGCTCATGAGTGCCTCAGGTGGAAAGTTTTTGAAAGGTACTGGAATCTAATTTATATTATATTTTATTTTTTTAGTGGAATATGTTGTGAGAATTTATTTAGTGATTTGTGACCTGGCATGATATTCCCCCCCAGCCTTAGTACATTGTTTTCCTATAATTTGCTTTGTCATAATTACTACATTATTACATTTCTAGGTAATATATAATATGCTAAATATTATCAAATTTTCACAAAATCAATATGGATTGTGACCAAATATGGGTAAAAGGCACAAAGGACATAATTTTAAAATTGGATTTCTTGAGTATTGGAATTCAAGATCAGACTGAGCAAAGGCGAGACCCTGTCTCAAAAAAAAATAATAAAGTAAAATAAATAGCAGGGCATTGTGGCTGGCACCTATAGTCCCAGTTCCTTGGGAGGCTGAGCCAAGAGGATTTCTTGAGACAAGGGGTTTGAGTTTTCTGTCAGCTACGACACCACAGCACTTTACTGAAGGGGACAAAAGTAAGAATCTGTCTCAAAAATTTAAAAAAATATATTGAAACTGTGACTCTTGATGGAGAATAGACCTTAGACAGGCTAAGGAAGTGGAGATGCTATTTGGCTGTTGAAATATTCAAGTTAAAAAGGGTTATGACTGATTTAATAACAATAGTGGAGATTATGAGATTTGGGGTACAGTTTGAAGATAAGGCTGAATAATTCACAGATGGATTTGATGTGAGGTAAGAGAGAAAGTAATCATTTATATATATCTGTATCTATCTATCTATAAAATATATCTGTAAAAAATATATATAATATATATATATATCAGTATGTATGTTTTTTTAACCTGAGGTATAGGACTCTAGAGACAAGTTATTTTGTGTATAATCAACAATTCAGACTTATACATGTAAAGTTTGAAATGATTATTAGAGATCTAAGAGAGAATTTTTGAAGGCAATTGCATACATTAGAGGATGTAGATATTTTATCTTGGTTAGCCTATCAGATATGGCTATGAAAATAACATAACTTGTAAAAGTACAGCATTGTATCCTCCTGAGACTAGTGTAATCACAAAATGTCACTTCACAAATGTAGAAATAAGTTGAACATTACATATTTTTATGTAATATTCTTCTCATAATTTTTATGTAAAGATAAAAGCTTATTACAAAGTTGAAATTTAATATACAAAATTATAATAGTCATTGGGTATATACATTGAAATATAATAAAAAATGTCCTCTTTTTTGGTCATACTATGGTTTGGAACTTTGGAACAAAAGGGTAAAGTCTTTTAATTGGAAGGGTACTTGACTGTGGGATTTAAGCTAACTAAAAAAAAATCTAGAAGATATGACTGTTGCCTTGATTATAATATCTTATTTGATAGTTTAATCATAAAGTTCTTTACTTGCTTAATATTAAATCAAAAATTGCAATGATTACATTGTCCATGGAAGACCACATGGTATGTTGTGCGATGCAATCTCCTACTCTGAAGAGCCACTAAAACATTTTCTTTTAGTACGTCTATAATAATAAACTTAGGCCACATTACCAACTCTGTAATAATAAACTCTGAGATTCCCTGTTAATAATTGCAGGACTGAATCAATTTCTTCACAAATGTAGGCATTCATGTAAATATGGCCACTATTTAGTGACATTAAAAATTTTGATTAATGTCCAGTTAATTTCTTTAATGAAATATCACTTAGCATAATATGTAAATTTCCATGTTGCAGGTAAGAATATTGAACATTTTTTTCTGAAGGGAATAATCATAGTTCATGATGATTAGGGTTCTAAAATATGATGGGACAGATTCTGTAGAAACGCAGAACAAGACATTTCTGCAGTAAAAATTCAAATCCAGATATTAGTTGTAGTCTAAAATGTACTGTTACTCCTCATTTCCTTTGCAAGCTCTATTTGGAGTCTGTGTACTTGCTACTACTGAATGAAAGGTAGATGATTCCACAAAATTAGCATTTTTAAATTTATGCCATGCATTGAGACCATCGTTTTTATGTTGAAACACTGGATTTCTTCATATATGATGGATTGAGAAAGTGAAAGCTCCATCACCCTAATCTGATTTTAGGAAATTTAATTCATTGAGGACTTACTTAGTTTGGGGCAGGGTAATAGAAACTTTCACATATACTGTGTATTATTTTCATTCTTGTAATAGACCTATGGGTTGAAATTTTTAAAACCTTTCCTGTTTAAAAATAATAATAACTTTCCTTATATAAATGAGAATTCTGAGGTCCAGGTAGTGGAAGTAATTTACTGAGGTCATACTATTATCAAAGAATTCAGTTTTTGTCAAAGCCAAAGCTTCTTAGTTCAAAGGGTACTTATTCCACTACCATCTTTCAAAGACTTCTGGGTAATATTTCCATATTTTTATTATTATACAATTTATCTTTTTAAAGTGTACAGTTCTGCAAGTATTGACAACACATGTAGTTATGAAATCAGCACTTTAATCAAGACACAGAACAGTTTCATCATGTCCTCAAATTTCCCTGTGTCCTTTGAATATAATTCTGCCTTCTATTTTCAGTCTATAGAAACCACCAGATTACTTTCAATTCCTACAGTTTTGTTTTTCTTTCTTTTAGACTAAAATGAACTATATACTACACTCTACAGCAGGAGTCCTCAAACTTTTTAAACAGGGGGCCAATTCATTGTTCCTCAGACCATTGGAGGGCTGGACTATAGCTTAAAAAAAAAACTATGAACAAATTCCTATGCACACTGCACATATCTTATTTTGAAGTAAAAAACAAAACGGAAACAAATACAATCCACACCAACGCATGTGGCCCGCGGGTCGTAGTTTGAGGACCCCTGCTCTACAGTATATATCCATTTGAGACTGACTTCTTTCACTTACATGATGTGTGAGATATTCCTCCACATTATTGGTGGAACATTGGTTCATTTCTTGTTATTACTGAGCAGAACTGCATCACTGGATGTTATCCACATGCTTATCTGTGACTAGATTGAGGAACTGTGCTATACACATTTATGCAATGTTTCTGTGTGAAAGGGACTTATGTTTTTAACTTGTTAAATGGCCAGGAAGAGGATTTGCAGGTCATATGGTAAGTGTATGCTTACCTTCATAAAAGACCAATACATTATTTTTCAAACTGGCTTTTCCCCTTTGCATTCCAGTCAAAGATGTATGAGAATTCCACTTTCTCTTCATCTTCACCATCACTTGGTATGGTCAGTATATTTATTTTTAAAGCCATCATAATAGATGTGTGGGGGAATCTCACTATGATTTTAATCAGATATAAAAAAGTATAATTGGCATCCTAAAAGAGACTACTGATAGCTCAAGTATAGAGGCCTCATTTTCCAATGCTTCATTGTATTGGAATGTTTGCTTAAATATTATATTATCAGTATGCAAATATGATTAAGTTTTTATTTTCTCTCTCTGCTTCTCTATTGCCATGGAGTGTCACACAATAAAATGGTTACAATCATGAAAGAGGGAAAAAACAGAGTTGGTTTTTTCCAATAAAAACTTATGTAATTGGATTTTGAACATTTGGGAAATTGTCAAATAAGTTACAGTTTTACTTTACGTTCTCCACACACATAAATATAACTTACACTTGTCCTGGACTTAATAGATAGATCCATGAAAGAGCACCCATAACAAGTTTCTACTTTTTTACTAAAAAAAGAGCATTTTATTTACATTAAAAAATTTACTCAATTCTATTATTATAAGGACCATTTATCAAAATTTATGGTTACATGAAAGGCTAGCACATCCTGAGAGACACTCTAATGAAAGCGTATCTCATTATAAAGCCACCCAGAGTAGAATTCAAAAGAGCTAAATACCTTTATAATGATCTGATAAAGAATAGCTCTGGGGCTCGGTGCCTGTGGCTCAACGGGCTAAGGCACCAGCCACATACACCTGAGCTGGCGTGTTCAAATCCAGCCTGGGCCCGCCAAACAACAAAGACCAAAAAATGGCTGGGCATTGTGGCGGGTGCCTGTAGTCCCAGCGACTTGGGAGGTGGAGGCAGGAGACTCACTTGAGCCCAGGAATTGGAGTTTGCTGTGAGCTGTGATGCCACAGTACTCTATCCAAGATGACAGCTTGAGGTTCTGTCTCAAAAAAAAAAAAAAAAAAAAAAAAGAATAGCTCTGGGATCCATGGCGAAAAGTTTTAGAGAATATTCAAGACAATGTCTTTCAGCCACCGATTGAATTCTTTGTCTTGCATTTGTTTTGGAGAAAGTATACAAACGTCAATAATGTAAGCGCAACCAAAATCACTATGTTAAAGTAAAACACTTAATGAATAAATGCATGTAATTATATTCAGGTTGACTGTTTTTGAAATGTTCATGTATAAAGTGGCATGCAAAGATAAAGATAGTGGAACAAAATGGGTAAAAATATGGGAAGTCAGAGTTTAAAAAAAAAACCCAAACATTTACTTACAATTGTAATTCAGTAAGAATTAACACAGGAACAATTCTGTCAAAGTTTAGTAAAAAATAAGCACATATTCTCATAATAAAAAGCTAGATAGGTGATTTTAGTTAAGGCAGTATAGGACTCCTTTCGCTCCTAATAAGTGCAGGAGTCTGCATCTAGGTATCTTTTGTAGTTTCTTTTTGTTTTGAGTTGATTGCTTGAGGCAGTGTGTAAGATTTTTATTTTAAAAATTAATTATAAAAATACACTTCTGTAAATTGTGCACTCCATTATATTCTTGTTTAATTGTAATAAATTTAGAGGGTACAAATAGTTTTTTGTTACATAGATGAATGTACAGTGGAGAAGTCTCAGCTTTTAGTGTACCTATCCCCTGAATACTGTACTTTGTACTCAATAGATCGTTTTTCATCCCACACATCCCTTCCACGTTAATTGTATTCTAATTAGTGTAATTTTGAAGGGGAGAGCAGGTGCATATGGTCCATTCTCCCACAGCATAAAATACTTATTCTAGGAGATAGGTATTCTGAGTTTATTTTATATTTAATATTTTTTTTTCAAATTATGTGAATCATCTAATTCCTCTGGACCCCCAATTTTTTATCATAATGACACAGAGGGAATCAACAGCTTTTGCGTTTCAGTTATTCATATACTACCTTCAAGATTTGTATCCTCTCCATATGCCACTTTTTAAATTTATTACTTGATATTATTTTAAATCAACTCCCTTTTCAAAACTGCGATTCTGACTGCCCTCGTCTCAAGTAGTAATAGCTTTTAAATTATGTGTATAAAATTTAACTGTATTTTGATTTGCAATAGAATGGAGACTTTTTTTTATTTACCCATATTCACAATATTGAACTTATAATAGGAACAGATCACCCTCTTCATATGAAATAACAAAACTGAAACTCCTGTTAAGGACAATAAGAACTCCAGAAGGGGAAATTAGTGGTAAGCGTGATGGGGAAGATGACCTGGTGTGACAGTGGCTTCTCAACCTAATAGTGTGCCTATGCAGTAAGTAGTAACCTCTCATCACGTGATCACATCATATTCAAAAACAGATATTGCATTTTAGGACTACTACATTTTAGATGGGAAAATGTACCAAGAAGGTGACCAGAATGAGGTGATATCTAAGAACAAGAACAAGAACAAATTGAAGTAAATGTATGTTTTGCTGAAAAGATGACTAAGCTAAACCATGACTCTTACAAGGTTTGAAATGGAAAAGGGAGTAAACTGTTTTGTATCACTCCAAAGGAAACATCTAGAACAAATATATGGAAATTACTAAAAAAGCACATTTCAGATCAACAAGAAAAGTAAGCGAAACTGTATCAAAACAAAAACTATCCAACAATAAAATGCATTTAGGAAGTAGAGACACCTTCTTGGAGATAGTCAAGCTGTCTGAGCCTCCGGTATGGATGGTGTAGAGAAGATGCTTGCATCCTCAGAATGGACACTTTTCTGTATGAAATATGTTTGTGAGTAAGCTAAAATAATGTCTAATGTCACTAGTGGGATCTCACTCGTGGTACAATAACAGACTTGTTATCAACAGTAGTATCTGTCCAAATTATTGTTAAATTTAATAGACATTAAAAGATATTGTTATGTACTCTATCATGCCCAACAGTAAGATTTTTTAAATTATTTATTTAGTATTGTGGTTCTTTTATAAACATTTTATTTTTAATTATTCTGGGTATATAATATTTGTTTATATTTATAGGGTAGATATGATGTATTGATACAGACATATGGATACGTAGTAATCAACTCAGGGTAATTGGAGGATTGATCGTCTCAAAGTATTTTTTATATGCTCTAAGTAAGAGACAAAATAGAAATGTTAAGTTTATACAGATGTTTCATTTTTATATATTGAAATTATATTTATATAAGATTTATTATAATAAGGTTTACCACTTAATATAATGTCTAGGTGAGTAAAGTATAAGTTTTAGCTCTAAAGAATGGTTTTTACTGTAATATTTTATTGCTATGTTTATTATGACAAAATTAATCTTTGAAGTGTTTTCGAGGAACTAGATAATCTAGTTTTGTTGAATTTTATCAGTTAAGGATGCTCCATATATGCATATTTGAATTGATTATTACATTTATTTAAAATTTAATGTAATATAGTCATTTCTAATAAGATCATGAGCATTTTGAATGTAGTTTTGTTTTTATTTAGTGTGATGTATTTCTTTATAAAGCTAATACCTGTACTTTCATGAGAACTTGAAACTTTGTGAAACTTTAGGTAATCATTTTTTTTCCTCCCTAAATTGCCACATAAAAGCTAGAACTGTCAAGGAGAGAAAAGATCATGAATAACATCAAATCATCCCCGGGAAGACCTGGTTTTAACGCCTTAATAAATAGATGAATGTAGTATGCTGGCCTTCAGATTTTACTTAGCACCACACTTCTAGTGCCTTAGTTCCATCTGACCCTATAAAAATGCTGTTAATGGCTCTGTTTGTTAGAATTTATTGCTACCAAGATGGAAAGCCACAATGCGATGAAACAAGTAATGTAGCAAGATGTAACCTTCAGCTCTATGGGATTACTATATTCTGCAATCATTAAAATGCAGATGGGGATTAGGCTAAAGACTGATTTTGTGATTACTTCTAAGATATTGAGTCGTTCTTAAAATATATGTATCGGCAAGTATGTATAAATAACTTGCATATTAAAGTATTTTAAAACTACTCTGATGGGAAGGATGTTTACTTCAGCCGATGATTCCCTAGTTATTTTTAAAATGTTCTGTGATTCATCAAGTAATCAGGAAGATTTTTGGTTTTCACTATTATAAATATATAGCTTTCTATATTCTTTTTCACTAATTTTCAGATGTTACCTGCATATGGCATTTCGAATGTTTTAGAACTGAGAAATGTTCCTTTTATAACTTTCTTTATATACATCATGTGCCTGCTTCATATTACTGTAGGGCATTACAGAGCAGTGGCTATTATTGTTCTATACAAACTTCTTAAACGATGTCTATTCATATGTGCACATATTAACAAATGTTTATTTACATAAAACCTCTTTGATAGATAAAATTCTTGACTTCTGTTAACATAAGGGTTAAAATGTCTCTAAAGATACAGGGTATGCTTATCTAGTCCATTTCTGTAAAAATTATTAAAATCTGTTGAAACATTAAAATATGAAACTTCATAATGGGATTGATTTTGGGGGAGATATATTTTACACTCTTCATATTTGATAGGTACTCTGCCTCTGTTTAAAAGGGTTGTGACTTTATCCACTGCTTTTACTTAGCTCACCGCACATTAGTGGCACTAAATGGAAAAAAGGCCCTTCACAGACCACTTAGTTCTTCTCCATTGCTCTATACCCATTGATCCTATGTACACTGTGTATTTTATAAAATGTTATGAGAACATTATTACTTCTTACAATAGTTAGAACTGATGATATAATTCAGGGGACATGTTGACATTATATTTATCTTTTCACTCTAAACTGTCTCAACCACACCCACGAGTTCAACTACCACTTATGTTCACCAGTAGCTTTCAAAGACTAACATTCCTTTCTGACCACCTTTGAGTTACACATTTTCTACTCCACAGGTCCACTTTGGAACATCATGAACTTAATATTTCCCAAATCAATGACCTTCTCTCTTCATCCTAATCTGCTCCGGGCCACTTGTTCCCTTTCTGTGTTAATAGCATCACAATAGCATTTACGTTCTTTCTCTTTTCTAAGCTAATACAGAAGTCTTTAACTGGTTGTGCTGGTTCAATCTTACCTTCCTCTATTTTCTCATCAATACAGCAAGAACAATGTGATTTATTTAAAACACAGATCGTAACCTTCCTTTTGCTGTCTTAGGAAAACAAACATTTTCAAACATCTACATTTAAAGGTCAGGCTTCATGGAGAAGCATATAAGTTTCTACCTTAGGTGGGTGGGACAACAATCCTGCACAGTCCTTTCCTTATTTCTCTTACAAGTTCACTTCCATTTCTGGGTTTTGTTCAGACCCTGGGAGACGTTGTTGGGGGATGGAATCAAGAACTGGAGGAAAGCAAGGAGAGGATAAACCCCATTGTTTTACTGCTATAACTTTGTAACATATTTTAAGACACACAGACTCACACACACACACACACACACACACCACATATATCTGCAAGTGTAAGGTCTCCAGTTTTGTTCTTTTTTCTCAAGATTGTGTTGGTATTTAAAAGCTTTTGTGATTTTATACATGTATGAATTATAGGATTGTTTTATTTACTTCTGTAAAATGTACCATTAGGATTTTGATAGGGATTGTTTTGAATCTTTAATTTGCTTTGAGTAGTATGGAAATTTTTATAGCATTAAAGTCTTCCAGTCCTTCAACACAATAGATATTATTTGTGTCTTTTAAATTTTTTCACCAATGTTTTGTTACGTTAGTGTGTTAAGGTTTTTAACCTCTCGGTTAAGTTTATCCCTAAGTATTTACTCTTTTTAATGCCACTAAACCTGGGATTTTTTCTTAATTCCTTTTTTTTTGTTAACAGTTCTTTGTTAGTATTTATAGAAACATTCCATTTTTGCATGTCAGTTTGGTATGGTACAAGTTTACTGAATTGTGTATTAGTTCTACCAGTGTGCTTGTGTGTGCATATGTGCATCTGCAAGTGTTTATATGTGTGACCCTTAGGTTTGTCTACACAAAAGATCATTTCTACACAGACACGCTTTTATTTCTTTCTCCCCTCACAAATGGACAGTTTATCGGGTGATAAAATAAGAAAATTGTTTTTGAAATTAGGTTATCATTTTATTTTTTAGATTTTGATTATTTTTTTAATATCAGATTAATGTGAGAGTACAGTTCGGTTTAAATGTTTGCATTTGTTAGGAAGAGTCCCTGTTGCAGCTGTGTCCTGCATGCAGAAATTGGGTTACATTGTGCCCATTAAGTGGGAACACACTCACCCCTTTCCTCTCTTTCCCTCCCTTCCTCGCCTCACCTTGAATTAAATTGAGTTTTTCTCTTAGGTGGGCAAGCATTGGATTGTCTACTGGTTTCGTTTTAGTGTTTAGTACATTGGCATTACAACTTCATACAGGCTGATACAAAAGATGTAAAGGTTCCATCTTTGGATGAATAGTATTCCGTGGTATACATATACCACAGATTATTAATCCATTCCCACGTTGATGGGGATTTAGTTTTTTCCCACATCTTGATGATTGTAAATAGAGCTGTGATAAAAAATCTAGTTCAAATGTCCTTATGATAAAATTATTTTTTTCTTTTGGGTGGATTCCTAGTAATGGGATTGCATGATCAAAAGAAGGTCAATTTCAAGTTCTTTGATGATTCTCCATAGTTCTTTCCAAAGATGCTGTGTTAGTGTGCAGTCTTACCAAGAATATAAAAGTGTTCCATTTTCTCCATATCCACACCAGCATCTTCAGCTTTGGGACTTTGTGACGTGGCCTATCTTATTGGGGTTAGGTAACATCTCAGCGACACAAAGCAATCTACAGATTTAATGCAATCATCATTAAAATACCAATAACTTTGACTAACTAGAAAAATATAATTCTTTGATTTGTACAGAACTGGAAAAAACCTGTATAGCCAAGGCAATCCTTAGCAATAAAAACAAAGCTGAAGGCATCACTCTACTAGACTTCAGGTTATATTACAAGTCCACCATGATCAAAACAACATGGTATTGGCATAAAAATAGATGCAGACATATGGAGCCGAATAGAAAACCAAGAGATGAAACCAGCCTCTTATCACCCCTTAATCTTCTATAAACCAAACAAAAGCATAAAGTGGGGAAAAGAATCCCTATTCAATACATAGTGCTGGGAGAACTGAATAACCACATGTAAAAGACTGAAACTGTACCCACATCTTTCACCACTTAGAAAAATAGACTCAAGGTGGATAAAAGATTTAGACTGAAGACATGAAATAATTAAAATCCTAGAAGAAAACTCGAGGATAAACTCTTAAGGGTGTCGGCCTGGGGAATGATTTTATGAAGAATTCAGTGTCAATTGCTACAATAACAAAACAGCGTGAGTAAGTAAGAACAACAATTTAAGCAGATTGGCCACCTTCAGAATGGGAAAAGATATTTGTATGTTACAAATCTGACAAAGTGTTGATAACCAGAATCTACAGAGAACTGAAATTAATCAACAAAAAAGAGCATACAATCTCATCTATCACTGGATAAGAAACATGAACAGAACCTTCTCAGAAGAAGATAGATGAATGGCTAACGAATGTGAAAAAATGTTCACTGTCCCTAATCATCAGAGAAATGCAAATATTTCTTCATTTTAATATAGATGTCATTTATTTCTTTTTTTTTCTAATTGCTCTGACTGGGACTTCCAGTACCATGTTGAATAGAAGTGATAGGAGATAGCATCCTTCTCTTATATGAAAATCTTTCAGTTTTTTTTACCATTGAGTATGATGTTAACTGTGAGCTTTTTCATATATGACCTTTATTATGTTGAGGTAAATTCTTTATTTATTTTTTTGATAAGAAGTTTTCTTTAATCATAAAAATGTGTTGAATAGAACAGAATAGAGATCCTCAAAATAAAATATACTTACACTTACATAGTTCACTGATCACTAAAAAGAATACCAAGAATAAACACAATGAGGAAAGGATAACATCTTTAACAAATGTTCCTTGTAAAACTAGATATCCACAAGGAAATTGGACCCTTATTAGATGCCATACTTAAAAATAAACTCAAACAGATTATAGAATTAACCATAACCTCTTACACAATGAATCCTAGAAGAAACTATAGAAAGAAAGCTTCGTAGCCTTGATCTTGGTGCTGATTTCTTGGACAGGATGTGAAAAGCACAAAGGGCAAAAGCTAAAATAGATAAGTGGGACGACATGAAAGGTTAAAAGCTTCTGCACAACAATGGAAATAATCAACTGAGCTTAAAGTCAACCCACGAAATGGTAGAAAAGATTTTCAAAAGCCAAGCACGGTGGCTCATGCATGTAATCCTAGCACTGTGAGAAGCTAAGGCAGATGAATCCCTTGAACTCAGGCATTCAAGACCAGCTTGAGAAAGAGAGAAATCCTATCTTTATTAAAAACAGAAAAACTAGTTAGGCATTGTAGTGGGCACTTGTAGTCCCAGCTACTTGGGAGGCAAGAGGATTGCTTAAGCCCAGGAGTTTGAACATACTGTGAGCTATGCCACCATAGAACTCTACCCTACATGACAGAGTGAAACTCTGTCTCAAAAACAAACAAAAAATAAAAGATTTGCAAAATATTGTGTATCAGATGAAGGACTAATATCTGAAATATGTAAATCAATAGCAAAACCCCCAAATTTCCTGATTAAAAAATGGGCAAAGGACTTGATTAGCCATTTCTCCAAAGTAGACATGCAAATGGTCAAAATATATTTCAAAAGATATTCAATATCAGTAATTACTGGGTGAATGTAAATTGAAACAATGAAACACCTCACACTCATGAAGATTACTGCTGTCTAAAATAATCCCCTCCACAGATAAGTGCTTTCAAATGTTTGGAGACTCAGTGTCCTTGTACACTCTTGATGGGAAACTAAAATGATACAGCTGCTATGGAAAACAGTAAAGAGGGTCCACAAAAAATGAAAAATGAAACTATCGTATGACACAAGAATCCCATTACTGTGTATTTATTCAAAATAATCAAAATCAAGATCTTGAAGGGATATCTGAACTTCTATATTATCCATCATTATCTAAAATGGCCAAGATATGGAAAGAACATGAATGTCCATTGACAGATGAATGAATAAAGATAATGTGGTATATGAAACTTCATTTAGTTTTAAAAAGAAGAAAATCCTGTGACATATGAGAATTTGGATTAAGCCAGAGATTATGCTAAGTAAAATAAACCAATTAAAAAAGAAAATAACGCTACATAATTTCACCTGTATGAGATGTTTTAAAAAAGCCAAACACATAGAAACAGAGAAGGGATTGGGCTGAAGGGGAAATGGTAGATGCCGTTCAATGACTGTAACATTTCAGTTATGCCAATTGATTAGTGACTTCCGGTACAACGTTGTGTTTATAACTAGCTATTCTGTATTGTGCACTTAATATTTTTAATAGGGTAGATCTTGTGTCAATTTACAACATTGATTTTCAACCAGCGTGCTCTGAGAGGATGTTAGGCATGCTGCAAACGTTTTTAAAAATCATTAATTTAGTTATTTTTGAATGAAGACCAAAGTACGGTAATATATTCTCTTTTTTACTCTTTTTCTTAATCATCTTAATCTAAGTGTGCCACAGAAGTTTAATTATAGGTTCAAGAGTGCTGTGTGATAAAAATGGTTGAAAAACATTGATTTAATACTAAACAAAAGAAACAAAGAACAACAAAAAACATCAATGAGAAGAAACTCTGGAGAAATATCCTCTCCCTTATCTTTAAAATATCTGCACCCACCACAGATGGGATAACCCTGTCTCCCCAACTGTGGCAAGGCTTCATTCTCATTCTGTATGTCCAGCTCTAGGAGTGATAACAATTTACTGGAGTTATTAATCTCTGGGATTCCTCTTATTCATTTTTCCCCAACTTCCCGTCTCTTCGATCACCTTTTAAACTAGTTGTTACCCCTCATTTAACTAATGGGGATGGAAACCCTCAGCTGACTGATTGATAGACTCTTTATGTTAGTGCCTCTTAAGTTGATTCCAGTGATTATGGGATAATCCTCTGCCTCACAGGATCATGGGAGGATTTATTTAGAACTAGAATGTGCAAATGTGAACATGCAGATAAATGTGAGTTCGGCATAGTATCCAGCACTTAACAAGCACTGACAACATGACATCTGACTTCCTCACTAGACTGTGTGCTCCATGAGGACGAAACTCCAATTAGTGACCTTCAGCACTGAAACCGCAATGCCTGGACAAATAAACATAGTAAATGCTCAATAAGCATTTATTGAATGAATTATCAACCTCTCCTTTTTTAGTTTAATTTTTATTAAGTCATAGCTGTATACATTTATGGGGTACAATGTGATGATTTGATATACAATATGGAATGCTTAAATCAAACTGATTAACATAACCATCACCTCTCTTTTTGTGGTAAGACATTTATAATATACTCTTAGTTGTTTTGAAATGTGTCCCTGCATTGGGCACATTAGCTGAGATCCCACCAAATCCCCTCCCTTCACTTATTCTCCTCCCTCCCATCTCTTTTACCTCCTCTCCCCTTCTTCTTTCTGGACTGTATTTGTGTTTTATCATTCATATGAATGTGTAAGTGATTATATATTGGTTTCATAACAGTTTTGAGGACATTGGATACATTTTTCCCCATTCTTGAGATACTTTACTAAGAAGAATATGTTCCAGCTTCATCCAGGTATACATAAAAGATGTAACGTCTCCATCTCTTTTTATGGCTACATAGTATTCCATGGCATACATATACCACAGTTTGTTAATCCATTCATGGGTTGATGGGCATTTGGGCTGCTTCCATGACTTGGTAATTGTGAATTGAGCTGAAATAAACACTTTGGTGAAAATGTCTTTTTGTAAAATAATTTTTATTCATCTGGGTAGATGTCCAGTTTTGGATTGCAAGATCAAATTGTAGGTCGACTTTTAGTTCCTTGAGAATTCTCTATACTTCTCTCTAAAACGGCTGTATTAGTTTACAATCCCACCAGCACTGTAGAAGTGTTTCGCTGTCTCCGCATCCACACCAACATCTGCAGTTTGGGGGTTTTGTGATTGGACTAATCTTACTGGAGTCAGGTGATATCTCAAAGTGGTTTTGATTTGCATTTCTCAGATGATTAAAGATGACGAGCAATTTTTCATGAGTTTTTTTTGTTTAACCATTCACCTATCATCTTGAGAGAAGTTTCTATTCAAGTCTCTTGTCCACAAATAAATGGAATTATTTGTTCTTTTCTTATTGATTAATTTGAGTTCTCTATAGATTCTAATTATCAGACATTTGTTGGAATCATAACCTGCAAAAATATTCTCCCATTTGTTTGATTTACTTGGAGTGCCCTTAGCTGTGGAGAAGCTTTTTAGCTTGATAAGATCCTAGTAATATATTTTTGGTGTTGCTTCAATTGCCAAGGGGGTACTTCTCATAAAAAATTTTCCTGGGCCAATATTTCCAAGTGTTTTCCCTTCACTCTCTTCTAGTATTTTTATAGTTTCATGTCTTAAATTTTAATCTTTTATCCTTTGAGAATCAATTTTTGTTAGTGGTGAGAGGTGGGGGTCCAATTTCAGTGTTCTATAGGTTGCTAGCAGTTCTTCCATTACCATTTGTTAAATAGAGAATCTTTTCCCCAATGTATGTTTTTGTTAGGCTAATCAGAGATCAAATTATGATTACGGCTGGGTTCATCTCTAGAGTCTCTATTCTACTCCATATATGTACAACAAAGGGAAAAACATATCATGCTCCTGCCTGGGAAGAATCAACATTGATAAAATGTCCATACTACCCAAAGCAATCTACAGACTTAATGCAATCCCTATCACAGCACCAATGTCATACTTTAAAGAACTTGAAAAAATAGTACTTCATTTTATATGGAATCAGAAATATGCTGAATAGCCAATACATTACTTAGAAATAAATACAGATCAGGAGGCATCACATTAACAGACTTCAGGTTATACCATTAATCTATAGTGATCAAAGCAGCCTGGAACTGAGATAAATATAGAGTTGTAGATATATGGAATAGAATAGAAAATCAACCTCTCTTTTTAAACCTCTTCTTCCCTCTTTCCTCAAAGCCACAACTTAGCCTATTGTGTTTCCTATGTTGTGAATAACTGCAATAAGTTCTTTATTGTTTTTGCTGCTCCCCATCTTTTAGATCCATCCATTAGAGTAGTGGTTCTCAACCGGTGTTTGGCAACCAATGAAAATACATCCTGCATATCAGATATTTACATTGTGAGTCATAACAGTAGCAAAATTACAGTTATGAAATAGCAATGAAAATAATTTTATGGTTGGGGGTCACCACAACATGAAGAACTGTATTGAAGGGTCGTGGCATTAGGAAGGTTGAGAACCTCTGCATTAGAGTAATCTTTCAAGTTGACGAATCATCTTTATTATCTTTTGAATAATTTCCCATAACTTTCAAAATGAAGTGCAAACTTCTTAGCATAGTTTATGTTGTAATTTTTCTCCTGGATCCTTACAAAAATATTATACTCACATCTTTGCCACTCTCTGCCTTGCTTTATGCCTTACTTGTAATTTGCCGAGTAAACTGTGCATGCTCTTGCCCTGTTGTATTTGTAATTGATAATTGCCTTGCCTAGAGTACTTTTCTTTAGTAATTTCAACTGTGCTTTTGCTCAGCAACTCAGCTCAGGAGCCAACTTTTCTGTAGATCTTTCCTTGAATCCCCTCCACTTCAATCTGTACTTAACTACCACATTTTATTCTACTTCTCTGATTATTTATGTCTCCTTCAGTTGTGGTAAACACGCTTTTCCCCCTAGATCCTTAGCATATTGCTAGGTATACAACAGTCATTCAATAAATGTTTGCTTCATAATCAAGAAATAACAGAACTTGTCCCTTAGATAATACTAAAAATGCCTTTTAAAAAAATAAATAATTCTGTTAATCCACTCATCTAAAAAGGATTATTCATCCAAATTTTGTTCATTATCTGAAGAATTATAGGAGAAACCTTGCTAAAATTCAGGTACAGTGTTTTCATCACAGTTCTTTGATCTAAGAACTGGCCAAAGAACCCATTAGTCTAAGAACCCTGGCCAAAAAGGAAAAAAAAATAAACTTCTGAAATTACTTATTCAGAATTAGTAAAATTTGGCTTGAATACAGTTTTCAAAGTGCACACAACCTATTGTTTTACTAGTTCATTTTAAAATGTTATCTGAAATTAACACCAAATCTTATTAGCTTGCTGTTTTCAGAATCCATCTTTTTATTTTTCTTAAAATTAGAGTTTTGTTCCTTTGGCTCTATTCTTGTGAAATTTTATGATGTCCTAAAAGTAACTGACAGCTCTTCATCTGTACATTACCACAATGCCCTGGAATAAATTTCTTCTGCCAGCAGAATTTAAACTCATTTAGAACAGAGAAGTGGTCTTGCAAAATTTCTTCACCTTTTTGATTTCAATTATTTTTGATCAATGTTGATTTACACTTTAGTCCAAAGTTCAAGTCCTTGCAAGGAAGATTGATTCTAATTTTTGTGTTGCAGAAATTACACATTCTGACTTCTTTGAAGGTGGTGGTGTACTCACAGACACACACTGCACACACACATTTAGAGTCACTTCACATATCACAGAAAAGAAGAGAAGTAAAAAATAACTTTCTCAAATATATTTTCCTAATAGTGGGAATTGCTAATGCTAAACATTATCAGAAAAATAAAATGCCATTTTTTCTTTGTTTCTTCTTCTATTTCAAGGCTATGCCAAAAAGAATAGAGTGCTGAATTGCTACCAAGTAAGAAGTACCCACTGATTAAGAATTTCCACACATGATCTCGATAACCTAAGTACATAAGACATATATTTTTTTGTGCCTGTGTGGAAGAAATTAATTTTACTCCCGAATATACACAAATACATAAATTCATTTCAATTTTTCTTCCTCTAAATTATTAATTGTGTGTATGTAGGAGTAAATTGAATAATTAGAAATTCTAATATCCTTCCTCGAGTGATTACATGCCTAAGAGAAAGAAAGTGTGAGGGAATTCTGTGAAAATAAATACAAATATTCCTATTATCTTTATACTCTGGGCACTGCAAAAATTGGAGGACTCTCTAAATATTGTTAACTATGGATGGACAATACATTTTTATTATTGGTTGGCAACACAGTCCATATTTCATATTTGATTTACTGAGGTGTATAAAGATATAGATTACATTTAAATCACTTTTACTGTAGTTAATTTTTTGTTGTTTTTATGCGAAAGCACCATGAAATTGCTGTAAATTTTCTTCTTCGAGGGAAAATAATCAGCTCTATTTAAATTTTACTAAATAATGCTATAAGCTAATTAAAATAAATTGAAATCAAATAGTTTTTAATGAATTAAGCCTTATATAGTATAAAATTGCATCATTTTATTTGCTTTTTCATCATTAATATTAAATTAAATGAACATGGCATACATAAACACATGACCTTTGAATACTGTGGAGATTAGGATTGCAGTCAAAAATCTGTATTTATCTTTTGATTCCCCCACAACTTAACTACCAATAGCCTACAATCAATTAGAAGCCTTACCAAGAACATAAACTGTCAATTAATGTTCTCTGGTTCCATCCATGTTGTTCAAATGATAGTATTTCATTCTTTTATGTGGCAATATAATATTCCATTGTGTTTATGCACCACTATTTCTGTAGGTATTTATCCATCGATGGACACTTAGGCTGATTCAAAATCTTACCTATTGTGAATACTGCTACAATAAACATGGAAATTCAGGTATCTGTTTTATATAGTGAATTCCCCTGCTTTGGATATATACCCTGCAGTGGAATTGCTAGATCATATGATAGTTCTTATTTTATGTTTTTTAAAGAACCTCCATACTGATCTCAATAGTGGATACAGTAATTTCCATTCCCGTTAACACTGTGTGAGTGCACCCCTTTTTCTACACCCGTACCAGTAATCTTCATTGCCTATCTTTTAGATAAAAACCATTATAACTGGATTGAGATGATATCTCATTATCGTTTTGATTTTCATTTCTCTGATAACTAAAGATGTTGACGATTTTTCCACGTACCTGTAGGCCATTTATATGTCTTCTTTTGAGAAATGTCTATTCATACATTTGTCCATTTTTAAATAAGATTATTTGATTTTTTTTCTATTAAGTTGTTGGATCTCCTTGTATACGCCAGCTGTGAATTTCTTGTCAAATAGGTAATTTATAAAAATTTCCTCCCCTTCTGTGGGTTGTCTCCTTACCCTGTTGACTGTTTCCTTTGCTCTGTAAAACTCTTTTAGCTTGATATGATCCACTTTTTTTTTGGTTGCCTGTACTTTTGGGGGGTATTATTCAAGAACTCCTTGCCAATGCCAATGTCCTAAAGTATTTCCCCAATGTTTTCTGTTAGTAGTTTCATAGTTTCAGGTCTTAGATTTAAGTCTTTACTCCATATTGATTGGATTTACATGGGAAGAGACAGGGTCTGGTTTCATTCTTCTGAATGTGAATATTCAGTTTTCCTAGCACCATTATTGAAGAGACTGTTCTTTCTCCACTGAATGTCCTTAGCATCTTTGTCAATGACAAAGGATGTGAGGATTTATGTCAATGACTATAGATGTGTGGATTCATTTCTGGGTTCTCTATTCTGTGTGTCTGTTTTTATGACAATACCTTGCTGTTTGCTTACTACATCTCTGTAGTATAATTTGAAGTCAGATACTGTGATTCTTCCAATTTTGCTCTTTTTATTCAGGATGACTTTGGCTGTTCTGAGTATTTTGTGGTTTCATATGAATTTTAACATTCATTTCCTGATTTCTGTGAATAATTTTGTTGGCATTTTGATGGGAATTGTATTGGAGGTATAGAGTCAGATGTCAGAGGAATAGTTTCCTATTTTTCCCCACTATATGTTATACTAGCCATGGTTTGGAATGTGTGGACTCCATAGGGGTTGAGGTAAGGTCTTTCTACGGCTGTCAGAATTCTATCTTGTGCTGTGTTCCTCTGTGCCGGGGTGGCCTTGATTTTTAACAAAAAGTCCTACAGTCACTTCATTCTCCCCCTTCTGGGCACACTTATCTCCTTTCTCCGTCTGGTGTGCTAGCAACAAGGATCCTGGCATAGGCAAGACTGTCTTTTTTCTCTCTTCAGGGCCTGTTTCCTTGATAAAATGTAAACAACTCATATTATGATCACTGTCTTGACTTTTGGTCCTTTTGAAAGTGTTTGCTTGTATGGAGGGTTATTCAGTTTTATGTTATTGACAGGGACAATCGCTTGAGGTTTCTATTTTGCTGTTTTGCTCTGCTCACACTTGGTGTAAACCTTATTGATAAAAAGGCCTGGTAAGAGTGGACCCTGACAGTTCAGACCCCTCTTGTCCAAGAGTCAACGATATTTGGTCATGAGCTACTTATAATTTTGGAAATATGAAAAATTGCTGAACTGAGTTATTAAAGAGTTCAGCCTGAATTAAGTTTATTATAGTAAACATATATTTTAAAAATAAAAATAAATAAAAAAAGAAAGTTGCGATAAGTTGAGTCCCAGATAAGTCAAATGATTAAATTGCTAAAATTCTGACTGACATGTTTGAAATAGTTTTTACACAGACAATGAGATATAAGAGATATATGAGTTGAAAGTCTTATTAAGAAAATGAGTACTTCTAAAGGCCACTTCTATCTAAAGTATTGGAATGTTGATTTGCATTTACCTTTGTGTTCCTCTCTGATCTGTTTCTTCTGATCTCCTCCAGTGACAACTACTATCCCAAACATTTTGGTAAACATCCCTTGGTTTTTGCTTAATAGTTATATCACATACATACATGACATTAAATGGTATATTGATTAGTTTTGTTTGTTCTAGAAATATACTAAAATGACATTATAATATAGAGAGCCTTTGCGGCCAGTTTTATTCACTCATTACTGCAACTATGATTAATCCATATTTTGGGAAATAGTTTATTGATTTTCACTTTATGTAATATTCCATTTTGTGAATCAAATCATTTGTCTTTCTGTCCTCCTATGGAAAGACTTCAATAATTATTTCATTTCTAGCAAATTCTATATTTATTAAAATCATATTGATAGTAATTTGTTTATAAATGTATAAATGGATACCTTAGAGGTTTTCTTTTTTATCTTTCATGTGTCTCAAATTCTCTTTCATATTTTTCAATCTCTCTCATTTTTTGTGGTACACTCTGATTATTTTCTTTAGTTTTAATTTTCACTTAACTAGTTATATCTTCACTTGTGTTTTATGCATTATGTAATTGCCTTTAAACTCTTCCTGGTCATTTAGAGGGACACTTACACGGCCATTTGAGGTTATTTCAGTGTTGGAATTAATTTTTTTAACATATCATATGGGCTATTTCAAACCTTGTTATCTCCACAACTGATGTACTTGGATTCGATCAAACTAATTTCCTATTAGATTTTTTCGCTGTGGCTGCCAAGCATAGAGCCTGTTTCCTTACTTTTGTGATCTTCGCAGTCTCCTCTTCATTGTGCCTGAATGGCTGCAATTGAAGTTGCTTTCTGTCTGAGGGGACTGGTATTTGTTTCTGCTGGAATTCAAATGTTCCAGCCAACTTCTTATCTCAGCTTAGATTTGGGGCTCTTGGTATCAGTGTCAGCCTTCAGAGAAACCTCACCTTTCTAAAGAGGAAAACACTCACTGATCTAGTTTCAGCTTGCACCTCACTTTTTAGAAGTTTCTTGCCTCCAGTGGAAAGATTTTCCTCACTTTTTCTGAGCCTACTGAAATTGAAGTTTTTAATATTTCATATTAATATGATGTATAAATTTTTTAATTACATTGTTCTCACTTCCAGGGTGAAGTTCCAGTTGTAAAAGAGCCCCTCACTCAGGGGACGTGTTATACACCTTGACAATGTGCACATTAGGTGAGATCCCGCTGTGTGCCCTCCCTCCTTCCTCCTTCGATCAATGGTCCTCCCCTCAACCCCTCTCTCTTCATTTACGTGTGACATAATCACCCTTTTTTCCCCTAAGAAGCATAAAAAATGCTTTATTTGTGATATATATCTTTTCTATGAGAGTACTGGATAAAGAGGCAGGAGAACTATGTGTTTTTCAACCTGCATAGCGCTTCAAGTTACAAAGTTTCTGTCCATGTCAGCTTCAGAAATTCTACAATATTGCATAATATCCTGGTTAGTGGTTCTTCATGGATTGAGTAAAAACTTTAAATGCTTATTTTTGGAATTTTTGTAGAAATATCAAGATGAGCTGAAATAAGGTCAAAAAGAACTACAAAGAAATATTACAGATTTCATCATATTGCTGTAACAACATTGACATATACAGCATAATACATTTAATTATAATTTATTTATTCCAACAAATAGTCCTTGAAAAATTGTAAACCCCCAAATAGTTAATATTGCTATTAACTGCCAATTTGTTTATTCATTCTTATCTTGACTATATAGGGATTTTGATCTTGGCATTGACTATATTGTATAACTGCATCTTGTTCCTGCAGTTGTGCCCCAACATTGGCCATGACAAATTCAAAGGGTGAGCCTACCACAGTCAAATAGACTCAGTTATTAAGAATAATGTGGTAGGCATTTTTTTAAGAAAATTGTTTTACAGCTGTTGCCTGATGTTTCCTGAGATCTCTTCTCTGTAAACTATAGAGATCACCAATTCTATAGTTACTTACTAAAGAAATTTGGCCAGAGTGAAAGAATGCCATGTTTTGTAGAAGCCAAAACATAAGAAGAGAGTTTGCTATGGACGGTGTAAGCATGTAGTGCTCTACCCTCCCCCAACTTGATTTTCATTGAGATTTACTTCCACGTGTGAACTGAAGAGTTGATCAATTAGTTCCGATTTGTTTTTGACTGCATGTGTTAGTTTCTCCATTCTTGTGGCGTTTCACTTAGAACAGTAGTTCTCAACCTTCCTAATGCTGTGACCCTTTAATACAGTTCCTGTGGGTTGTGACTTAGAAGAATGGTTCTTCTAAGACTGACTTAGAAGAATGGTTTCCAGTTCCATTCAGGTTGTCCTAAAGGATACTAGATTGTCATTTATTTTTTAAATGACTGAGTAGTACTGCGTGGTATGAATATATCATCACTATTAATCCACTCATGTATTGGAGGGCATATGGGTTAGTCAATTGTCTTTGCAGTTGTGAATTGTGCATCTATAAATATCAGAGTCCAGGGGTCCTTTTTATAAAATGATCTTTTTTTCCTTTGGCTATATACCCAGCAGTGGGATTGCTGGATCAAATGGGAGATATTCTTTAAGTCCTTTGAGGTATCACCATACATTTTTCCATAGAGGTTGGACTAGTTTGCAGTTCTGCCAACAGTATATAAGTGTTCCTTTCTATTAGTTGGGCATTGTGGCAGGTGCCTGTAGTCCCAGCTACTCAGGAAACTGAGGAGAGGAAAAATTGCTTGAGCCCACGAGTTTGAGATTACTGTATCCTTTGATGCCACAGCACTCTATCCTGGGACAATAGAGTGAGACTTCTGTCTTAAAAACAAAAGAGTTCCTTTCTTTCTTCATCCATGCCAGCTTCGTTTGTTTTGGAGCTTTGTGATGCAAGTCATTCTCATTAGAATTGGGTGATATCTCATTGTGGTTTTGATTTGTGTTCCTCTAATGATAAGAGATGTTGAGCATTTTTTTCATGAGTTTACTGGCCCATAGTATACCCTCATTTGGAAACCTGTTCATGTCCTCTGCCCACTTTCTAATGGGATTGCTTGGTTGTTTCTTTCTGATCTGCTTGAATTCCCTGTAGATTCTGGTTATCAGATGTACAGTAAGTGAATATTTTCTCCCACTCTGTGGGTCATCTACCCCCTCTTCCACTGTGTCACTGGCTATTTAGAAGCTCCTCAATTTGATCAGGTCAGATCTATCTACCCCTGCCACTGCAGTTGACTGAACCCTGGGGATGTCCCTACACATTCCCTGCATTGGCTGATATCCATACGAGTGTCTCCAACCTTCCCTTCATGGATTTCTATAATTTCCTACTTTGACCTAATTCCTTTAACCATCATGAGTCAACCCTTGTGAATGATGAGAGGTGCAGACGCAGCCCACATCTCCCAGCACCACTTACTGAAAAGGGAATTCATTCCACAGTGAACATTCCCATCTGTTCCATCAAAAATCATCAGTTGGGGGGGCGGCACCTGTGGCTCAAGGAGTAGGGCGCCAGCCCCATATACTGGAGGTGGCGGGTTCAAACCTGGCCTGGCCAAAAACTGCAAAAAAAAAATCATCAGATTTGAATATGAAGATGATTTCAACTCTGGATTCCCTGCTCTGATCCATAAGTCTATGCCTCTGTCCATGTGCCAGTACCATGGTACTCTGGTTACTATAGCCCTGGTATTACTTGAAGTCTGATAAAGTGATACCTCTCACTTTGTTCTTACTTAAGGTTACATTCACTACTGGTGGTGCCCATGGGTTCCATATGAAGCATAGAACCATTCCTTTCAGATCTGCTAAAAATGGCGCTGGTATTTTAATGGGAAATGCACTAAATCTGCAAATCCCTCTGGACTGCACAGCCCCCTAAATACTGTTTATTCCACCTATAAGTGAACATAAAATATCTTTTTCTCCATTACGTCCTCCATGATTTCTTTCCTTGGTGTTTCATAATTCCCCCCATAGAAATTTTTCATGTCCTTTCTTCAGTATCTTCCTATGTACTTTATTTTCTTTGTTGCTGCTGCGAAAGGTATTGCATCTTTGATTTGATTCTCAGCTTGACTCTTGTTGGCATTTATGAAACTACTGATTTGTGTACATTGACCTTGCAACGTGAGACTTCACTGAATTCACTTGTCATTTCCAGTAATCACTTGGTTGAATCTTTGGGGTTTTCTAGATATAAGATAATATTGTCAGCAAAGATAACTCAATTTCTTCTTTCTACATTTGGAGCCCTGATTTCCCTCTCCTGCCTGATTGCTGTGGTGAGAATTTCCAGCACCATGCTGAATAAAAGTGGTGAAATTGGGCAACCCTGTCTGGTTCCCATTCTAAGCAGAAATGCGTTCAGTCTTTCCCCTTGGAAAGATTCAATACGATGTTGACTGTAGGCTTATCCACATAGCCTTTGTAATTCTGAAGAACATCCCTTCTATACCGACTTTGTTGAGAGTTCATTCTTAACATGAAACGGTGCTGAACGTTGTCAAAAGCCTTCTCTGTGTTAATCAAAGGATCATACGGTCTTTGCTTTTGCCTCTATCCATGTGGTGAATTACCTTTATGGATTTGCATATGTTGAATCATCCTTGCATCTCTGGGATGAAGCCCACTTGATTGTGGTGTTAGGAAAATTTAAATAATTGATAGTGTCTTCACTCTTGAATAAGAATTATTTCAAAAAAATTTATTTCACCTCTGTTTAAAATGTGTAAAAAATTTGTGTTATTTTCATGGCACTATTTTCTGGGAATATGTGACCCTTGAATTGTGGAGGACACTTAAAAGTGAAAGATAGAATTTCTTTCCATCAAAATAGGTAGGACCTAGGGGTCAAAATATCATAAAAATATACTTATGAGCTGAAATTCTATTCTAGCCACTTTTGCATGAATTGAAATAGTAAGTGGTTTGCTATTCATAACAACATTGATTTATTTCAAGGTTAATTTAAAAATCCAGTTTGTCTACTTTTTGTCATAAAATCCTATGCCAGTAATAAAAAATCAGCATTGTAAATTGTCAGTGCTTATTTAAATTGCTCATTTTCATTGAGTATGTTTTTAATTTTTTCTGCTAGAAACTCTTTAAATTTTGTGTTGGAATACTCCATTTTCTATGCTAAATAGTACTTCAGTATAAAAACTCTTATAATTAAATATTTCATCCCCTCGAGCTTCTTTAAGTAATATAAAAACCATATATTTTTAATTTAAAAATGCTTTTCAGTTCACAAAAACATAAATATGATATTAATATTAGTGAGCTAATCTAAACTACCGAGATCATTAAAACTTAAATATCCAATTATAAATGTATTTGGGAATGCATGTTTTGCCTCTTCCAAAAATGCATGGCTATTATTTTTGACAATAGTCATTTTATCATATGCCATATCTTTCTGACCTTTACAAAATCCCAAGAGAATTCATTAATATTTTTTCAGAATGCCATTTTTAGCATATTCATGTCAAAACTGAGAAAAAGATAATTTTATATCCCTAGGCCATTGCTATGCTAAATAAATTTAGCATTAAAACAAAAGATTTTTTTTTTTTTTTTTTTTTTTTGCAGTTTTTGGCCAGGGCTGGGTTTGAACCCACCACCTCTGGTATATGGGGCTGGCGCCCTACTCCTTTGAGCCATAGGTGCTGCCCCCACAAAAGATAATTTCTAATCATCCTCTAGTTGCCCAATGTATTAGCACAAAAGTACAGGTCAAGAAAAAGTGGCTTCTATGTTTTTCTTTCATAAATATAGATTACTTTGCATGTGTATAAGAATTTATAAATCAAAAAATCATGAGAAGTTGTAAATGGCAATCATATTCTATATTAATGTCACAGTTACCCTACAACTGGTTTGCTAATCGACTATTTTACTGATTAATAGAGGCATCAGTTTATTCATTGATTACTTAAAAATTATTTATCATTTATTCCAACCTTAGAACTTATTGTTTACTAGGGAGCATGTTCTTGAATTTGAAATGTGTGTAATTATTAAATATAACTTACCCAAATTCTCTAATTTCTATAGCAATTACTCGTGCCATGGACACTACAGAAATCTGAAAAATATATTTCTAGAGAGACTTTATTGATTAGAAATATACAGAGAAAGAGAATCAATATTCATATAGGCTTTCAACGTAAAATACTAAATTGTCTTCCTAGAATGTTATTAATTTTTGCATCTGCTGATGGTATATATATGTTTTATTCCTCACAAAATCTTATCACACTAATGAGAGATAGGAAGTACATACTTGTTTAACATACATAAAAAGATATGAATATCTATCTATCTATCTATCTATCTATCTATCTATCTATCTATCCCTGACCAATAATCGTTAGCAGCCCGCCTCAGAAGCCAATCTCCTATCTACAAGTCAGACAAGTATAAAATCCAATTACTATCTGGTAGCAACTACTATGGTCAGCTAAAAATAACCTCTGTGACAGTTTGTCACAATAAATGATGGCTACTCTAATTTTTGTCCCTACTTCCAACTTAAGACAATTTGAGAAAGCCAACTATGTCCCTGTAGCCAAACACATAGGAATCTCTGCTTCTATTTTGTCTATCTACAGCTTCCCCCACACCTATAGCCCCCAATCGGGGCAGATTTGAAGTCTTCTCTTTTTGCTACAATAAAGCTTCCCCACTCTTCTGCTTGCCTTGAGTCACTACCAAAAGCAAGGTTTGGTGACTCAATTCCTTGTTATCGCAGGCTCTAAACAGAACATGCTTTGGTTATTTTTAATACTGTTCTTGGGATTCCTCAGCAGAAATTTCTATCATTTGCAAATAGTTGTGAATTTAACATCTCCTTTGGGTAATATTAGTTTTTTGTTTTTACTATTGTTGCATTATTTACTAGATCTTCCAACAATGTTTTTAGAAAGTGATGTTAGCAGCATTCTTATCTTTTCCTTTACCAAACAGAAAACTTTTTTTTTTGCAGTTTTTGGCCAGGGGGCTGGATTTGAACCTGCTATCTCCAGTATATGGCGCCAGCGCCCCACTCCTTTCAGTGACAGGCACCGCCCTAAAACAGAAAACCTTTAAAAAAATAACCAAGGACTTTGTTATGTAAGGTTGCTTTAAGATAGATATTGATGAAGTATCCTTATAATCCTAGTTTGTTAAGAGCTAATATCAGAAGTTATTGTAAATATATATCAACTATTTCGATATCTCTGGATATAAATAATTTATCCTTTTGATCTCATGAAGTGATAAAATACAGGGTGACTATAAAGTTCATGTCCAATTTAAAATCGTGTGCAATTTTTGCATACAAACTTTATGGCCAACTTTTATAACAGTCAAATCATAATTAAATATCTTTGAATTATTAAACACTATTTGGTTATTATTTGAATAAATATAGGCTTGAATTAAAAGTATGGAGTCTTGGGAGTTTTATTACATGTTTTTTTCCTCTAAAATTTAAAAATATAATGTATCAGTCTAAGCTATGTTATTAAGGATCTGGTACTATTAGTAATTTTCTTTCTAATGTAGTGTCTACTTGTCTGTATTTTAATAGGATTTATGGAATTTCAAGGAAGGGTGGAAACTTAGACAAAGTTTCACTGAAATTGTGGAAGTTATACTTGCTATGCAATGAAATGATGGATATTCATTAAGAGAAAAAAAGGAAATGGCATGAAATTCTCAAGGTTAATTTAAGGATCAGAAATAGGAACAGATTTAAGCAAAGACAGAATTGTGTTCTATATGTTCCATGAGCAATGATTGGACCTTTTCAAGAGGTCTAATTTAATGAAAAAGTGATGTGATGTAATTGAAGGAATAGTTTGGTATCTTATTGAGTGGGGTGTTAAATACCGAGGAGTCTGACTTTCTTTTAAGTAAGTGGTTTCTGAGTCAGAGAGTGATCTGCAAAATTATGTTTTAGGAATAAAATTGCTGTGATAGTGTATGTGCTGAATTATAGGAACATCACTTGTGAAATGAAGAGGGATTCATAAGTCAGTCAGTTCAGTTCTCTAAGGGTGGTTTATCATAATTGCTGGATATAAAAAAATCTGATTAAAAATTATCCAGGCCATAATAAAGTGATTGTTTATAATGACAGTTTGTGCATTTTGACCAGTGACTTCCTAATTTTACCTGTGAGGTTTTTCAAACTCTTGGGGTAGATGTCAGTTGGCCCATCATATATCTAAATAGACAGATGTTACAAACAGAAACCTTTGATTTGTTGTTGGAATGTATGGTGTCACAAAAATAATTTAACTTTAACTTAGCCAGTTTTCTGCAGAAGAAATCTTTATTATAGCTGTATTTTGTTTAAAAACTAATTTCACACGATGACACTACCAATGTAGTGTCAATGTAGACTTTATGGTCAAAATTTTACAACTGAGATTCTTTTGATAATGCTATTTCAAATAGCACTGAAGTTTAGAAAAATATCTAAATACAAGAAAATAAAACATAATTATAGTCAACATCTTCTGAATGCTTCTATTGTGTGGTTTTTGTCAGCATGGTGTATAGGAGAGACAGAATAGGCTTATCTGAGCAATAGTTTTTGTTTGTGAGTTTTCTATTTGACATTAGTTCCTTATTTTATTCTTTTTTTTTTTTTTGCAGTTTTTGGCCAGGGCTGGGTTTGAACCCACTACCTCCGGCATATGGGGCTGACGCCCTACTCCTTTGAGCCACAGGGACTGCCCTAGTTCCTTATTTTAGAGATAAATTTATCATGTTAAAAATTCCCTTACAGAATTTGGAATCAACCTATAGGCAACATAGATCAGAATTTCCTGCCTACACTTCCAATAAACAATCAAAACAAAAGACACTACTTGCAATGTATTAAGGGATAGTAACACGGCTACATGGTTTATGTTGTGATTACAGTATGAAAGCTACAATCAAAGAGTTTTGAACATGTAAGAACTCTTGGGATGCTGTTCTTATGAGCCCTTCTTCAGGAAAAAACTAATTGATCTCACCCAGCCACTAAGGGGAATTTCAGCCAAATCTGTGAGTGTATTTTATTACAAATCTAAGAAAAAACAAGGGCATATGTAGGGATAACTGAACAGAATGTTATATGTTTATACAAGTTCAGAAAATTTATGAATGTCAGCAGCAGTGGCTCACAGCTTAATCCCGCACTCTGGGAGGCTGAGGTGGGTAAACCAGCCGGGTGTTGTGGCTGGCTTCTGTAGTCCCAACTGCTTGGGAGACTGAGGCAAGAGGATGAGTTTGAGTTTTCTGTGAGCTGTGATGCCATAGCATTCTACCAGGGACAAGAAAATGAGACTCTATTTCAACAAAAATAAATGTAGTGTAAATAATAAAAGATGGAGGTTGGGACAAAGAATAAGAGGAAAAGGCAGAAAGTGGAATCATCTTATTGATTGCCTCTGACGTGATAGCTCACAAACCAAGTCGTAGAGATACAAGTACGTGTAATGACACAAAAGTAAACACACAGTGTTTAGTCAATCCCATTGACTAAGTTAGACTTGAAGGAGAGGAAAGAAAGAAAAATGAGGGGATGGGTCAACAATTGCTTATGCAATAGGCAAGGAATAGATGTGCAACAAAAACAAAATGGCCTGTATGCATAAAAGTGTACACAAAATAATGACTTAAATGAAAAAAATGGCATCAAATACTGTTTAAGATGAGCAGAGAATTGCTAGTAATAGTAACAAATGCCTGTGTTAAACCAGCTTGTTAACATTAGTATTCAAAGGTGATCACAAGAAAAACAAATTCTGTGTGGGGTGTCTTCCTCCACAAAGTGATTCAAAAAGTTTGAAACTGGAAAGAGGAGAAAAGCCACAACTAATGTAATGAAGACAATCTCTAGGTAAGAATTTTTACCCAAGGTACTTGGGGAGGAATAGTGTAGGTACCACCACTGAACACTTTCAGCTCTTAGAACAGGCCAAAAATGTGAAGTAAAAAAGTGTCAACACCCTAAAGAGTCTATAGGAGTTTAATAAATCTTCAGATTGATGGTTAGATGTCAGATTCTTAGGCATATTTAGGACTGGAATAATGTCTTCCAAAAATATGTATATTGAAGAAAATTTAGGGAATACAGACATTTAGAAAGAAGAATATGAAATCACATGATTGTTTTAACTGGTCATAAATACTATTAATTTTTATTTGTGATACTTTCTTTTAAAACAAAATTAGGGTCTGGCATAATGGCTCACACCAGCAATCCCAGCATTTGGGGAGGCCAAAGTGGGAAGATTGCTTGAGGCCAGGAAGTTGAGAACACCCTAGGTAACATAGCAAGACCCCCCTTTTAAAAAGAAAGCCGGGCTTAGTGGCATCTAAGCCAGGCTTATCTATCATCCAGCTACTAAGGAGGCTGAGATAGGAGGTTGGTTGAGCCCAGGATTTTGAGATTGCAGTGAGCCTGGAGATAGGGTTTTTAATGAGATAACGTCAAATGAAGTCATAAGAGTGGGACTCAAATCTGATAATTCTTCTTCTAAGAGGAAGAGACATAGTCACTCTCACCTCTTTCTCTTTCTACAGGTACAGAGGAAAGGTCATGTGAGAATACAGCAAGAAAGAGACCTTCTGTAAAGCAAACAGCAAGGGCGTGGAAAACAACAAACCTGTCAACATACTGATTTTCAATTTCAACCTCTTGAATTGTGAGAAATAATTCTGCGGTGTAAGTCACCTCGTCTGTAGCAGTTTGATATGACAGCACTAGCTGACTGCTGGAGATTCCAACCATGTCAGATTGAGAGTAGTGATATCATTCAGATAAGCTCTTTGCCTCTTAGGAATGCTTTCCCTTTTTAATGTATATTTTACAGTTATTTCCCGCTTCCTTTTTCTTTGCCTTTTACTTTTGCTCTTAGCACTTTTGCTACCAACCCTTTATAAGTTTGATGGACTATTACTCAATTGTCATTCTTTCTCGTTATCCTTTGCTTCATCTTCTAATTAGTGTGGTTTCTTTTTGTTTGATTTTATTTTTGATAGTAATTTTGCCATTTTAAGGTATGGAAGGGAAATCTGTAATTTTTTTAAAATACTTTAACATATTGTTTCTGCACCATTTATTGGATAGCACTTTTTGATGCATAGATTCATAAAGCTGCAGTATCTTCTGTGTATTCATTTTCTATTCCTGCTGTAGTAAATTCACAGAAATTTAGTGTATTACAATAGCTTGTATATATTACTGTGGGTCTCAACAGTCCAACATCAAGATACTATCTGAAAAATTTCCTTGACTGATAGATTCTATAGAAAATAATTAGTTTCCTTGCATTTTCCAGTTGCCATGTCATTTGATTCATGACTTTTTCTCCATCTTCAAATCCAGCAACTGTGGTTCGAGTCCTCACTTTGCATTGATCTCATCTTTCTATCATTGCTTCTCTTTCTTTATAGAGCCAGGGAAGTTTCTCTGCTTCTAAAGATTCATGTCATTAGGTTGGGCTCACCAGATAATCCCAGATAATTTTTCCATCTCAAAATCTGTAATTGTAATCACATTGGCAAGGTCTCTATGGCAGTGTCAGGTAACATATTCATTTGTTCTAGGAATCAGTGCATGGATGTCTTTGGGAGAAGAGAGAATGTTAAACTTTATGCGTGCCATGATCTATATCGCTGAGGCTTTTGTTCTACTTTACGATCAGTTTGCTATGTCTACTTCTATAATATCATGGGTTATGTTGATTTACCCCTAAATCTCTGGCTGGCTTACTGTTTTCTATAACTTTGATTTTCAAAATGATACTGGGATTTTTTTATTTCTGAAATTACCTGACAAATTATTATATTCAAAAAATATTCTTTGAAAAAAAAAAGAAATATTCCTTGAATATTTCATTTAAATTTAAATATTCTGTGTGTTAGCCCCATAACTAACAATCCCTTCCCCACATATCTAAATTACGTCTTTAAATTAGTAAAAGTGTGAAGCCTTTTAAAAAATTTCCATCAAGTGTTTCCTAATATTTCCTATTGAATTTCTCTCTACTCATTTGCTTATTTTGTTGTTGTTGCATATGAGAATATTATTCTATTTTCTCCTCTCCTGGTTGCTTAGAAGAATGCTGATTTTTGAATTTTTGCATTTTACTTGTTTAATCCTTTAAATCACCTCATTAGTCCTAATAAATTCCAGTTAGCCTACTGAATTTCCAAAAAATCAAACATTTATTCATAATGCTAATTATTTAGATTGACATGTTATATATAAACAATAATTATTTAGTTTTTTTCTAACTCTGGTTATAATGTGTGATTGTAAATATTTACACACTAGGTCTGTCATGTATATAGATCAGATAATCTATTTAAATAATAAATAAGTATTATGCAATCGCTTCTTAATTAGCAAACTCTATAATGGATATTTTTATACTTTGATCATCCTTAAATATGTCATAAGAAAGAAGGTAGTAATGGTATTATTAAATAATACATTCGATGTCTATACACTGATCAGTGAAAATGTCTATTTGGTGAATTTGTTCATCAATTCCATCCAGCCAAGGGTTACCAACTGGACAAGTTATAAATGATAGCACTGAAAGAGGACACATACTGTGGGGAGCCATGGTGTGTCTTAGTAAGAGGGTGCTAAAGAGGAGTTATTACAGGATTTAGACCTGTGTTTGTGACTTGGGGAGAGGTTTAAGGAAGTGGGGCTTTGCTATGAATTAGATGATCTCAGGAAGATGGAATAATCCTGTGATTATGTTAATAAATCTTATGTAGAAGGAAGAAAGACTTGAGTGAGGTTAAAGCTGTGATTGCTAAAGGAGCAGTATCCATTCATCCACTGATGGATACTCAGGTTGATTCCCTGTCTTGGCTACTGTGAATAATGCTGCAGTGAGCGTGGGAGTGCAGATATCTCTTTGACATATTGATTTCATTTCTTTTAGATACATACTCAGAAGTAGAATTTCTGGATAATGTGGAAAAGTTCTATTTTTTTAAGAATTTGCTTTTGGTATTATTATTGTTTTATCATAAAAACAAATAGCTGTGCTCTCAGCAAAACGAATTTTAAAAAATTACAGAAATGTACTAACAGCATTTCAAGGCAAGGCTTTAGAAAGGTTTATTGAAATAAATTCTCTCTGCCTAAATATTTACCTATCACCCTTTTTAAAATTACTTTCCAACATTCTAAAAACTTTCAGTTATGTAAAATACATTTAATTTTGCCAATAATTTTGGATAATATTGCATTTTTCCCAAAATCATTGTCATAAGACTTCCGAACATTAAAAAAACTGAATCCAGTGGGACATAAAACTAAACTATGTAATCTATGATTGTGTGTTTCCAATCCTTAAAGTTAAATGTATGAAAAGTCTGAAAAGATTTGGGATCTGCTCCAAACCATGTGGATTCAACATCCTACCTTTTTATATTAAACCAAAAGGAAGAAAATTAAGAAAGTGAAGAGCAAACCAAACTCATAGGCTTTGACAATGCCTAATTTAGTGGACCAAGGAATTAAAACCATAAACTAAAGCTTGCCGCATAATCCTTTCCCACTTATGGAGGGGGCCAGGAAATGCAGAGGAGAGGAGAGACACAAGGGGAACTCATGAGATGTAAGTGCATCAGAGCTATTTTGAATTTTTTAAGAAATCTGTATACTGTTTTCATAAGGGTTATACTAGTTTACATTCCCACCAACAGTTAACAAGAGTTCACTTTCTCCATATCTTTGCCAGCACTTATTATCTTTTATCTTTTTTGATTAAAGCCATTCTAA
Organism: Perodicticus potto; assembly: GCA_963574655.1. Classification (NCBI taxonomy): domain Eukaryota; kingdom Metazoa; phylum Chordata; class Mammalia; order Primates; family Lorisidae; genus Perodicticus; species Perodicticus potto. Next base: position 69,189 of record CAUYRH010145032.1, read on the forward strand.
CACTTGATTTAATTATTGTGCAATATACACATATATTACATCACATTGTACTCTATGAATATATACAATAAAAATGATTAATTTAAAAATAAGATGAAGACACATGCTCAAAAGAAAAAAAAGAGAGAGAGTGATACAGATGTCAGGAGGATATTTGTTCTTTTATGGGTAGTATGAACAATGTTCATGCCTTTATTTTAGACGTAATTTTAGAGTAGTCTTGTTTCTACCTTGATCTTCTATGTTTCAAGAGTGCCCTTGTCTGATACTGCTGGTTTGTAAATTTGTTTATGTATATCAGGAAATTTTCAAACTCCAGCTATGAGGGTCTAGCCAGCTTCTTCTAGGTTTAGAGGCTTCTTTTCTTTCTCAGCACTATTACAAACTAAATCACAACAACATTACTGATAAAAATAATTTAGTATTACTTATGTCAGAAGGTGCTGTGCTTCAGTGGTATTTTTGTTTCCATGTGATTAAGTTTGCTCATTTTAATTTCTATTGTTTTATACTGTCATTTATTGTGGTGATTCTATCCTTGAGGGGTGTTTTATAAACAATAATCACAGATTTGGAATGCCACACAAATTATAATCTTTTCTCTATCCTTCCATCACCGAGAACAATGATCTATGAACTTTAGTTTGAAGTTCTGGAATCCTGTGTCTGTAGATATAGTCTGTATTCATAGAGGTATTCTGAATCCATAGATATAGTCTGTATTCATAGAGGTATTCTGAATTTCATATGTCTATGTGTATTTGCCTGTATGTATTTCACGAAATAAACATGATAATTTACATAGTTGATAGCTAAGTTTCTTGACTTGGATATGTAGTGATTCATGCAAGTCCATCATACATAGTTTTACTTAAGTGGCATAAATATATAACACAAACATTACTTATCATAGTACAGATTGATGTGATCAATGTGGGTTTTTTAAATTAACACATAGTCCAAGTTAAAATAAGAAACAGTTTTCTTTCCTTTCAAATATGACAGATGAATTATAACAGGGAGGAACGTTTCAGTAATGCCTTCTTAATTGCAACAGAAAAATTCATAAACATTTTCCTATATAGTTAATATAACCACTTAGTTTTTAAGATTGATGTAGCTAAAATACAATAATATTTGCTAAATTAATAAATTTGATCAGTCTGATAATTTTTCTGTATACTGGGATTATATTGTCAATTAGAAAGTTCCTAGGATCAGAAAACAAAATCTGTACATTTTTAGTTTTGGATTTTGACATTCAGAATATTAAACATATGATAAATAATATATGCCCTATTTGAGTTGTTTTTTTCAATAAAATATGAAAAGTATGATATTTCTCTCATTATTCTGATGAAGAAATAAGGTCACTTTTAATACAACATATTAGATCTAGATGAATTCTTAACTTTAATGATCAAGTCAGCAGGGGATTTTATTTCAAATAGTATATTTAAAACTGCAGAACAAAGAATTCCTTCTAAAGAATGTCTTTCTGTTGGTAATTCATTATAATTATGTTCAAAACAAAGTTTTAAGTGCTGTAGAAGGTGACAAGCTAAAGTAGAATAAATAAATAAAAGGATGAATAAAAATTCACAAAGGAGTGATTCGTGAGCTGCATAATTTTAACCTTATACACAACAATTCTCTTTGTTTTTGTTTGGTTGGATATCCACGCACATAACTGAAGCAAAATATCACAGAATTAAAAGTATTTTGGAAAAGTATGTTTGCATTTCAAACATTTCAATGTTAAATATAGGAGATACGTGGGGAAAAACAAAAACAAATGTGATCTCATATATACTGATTATGTGTGTGGAAGTTTTCATCCTTTTTGAGCAAAGGTATTAAAATATTAGATAGATTTTTTTTTTCCAGATGATTGGTATATAGAAATGCTACTTATTTCTATATATTGATTTTGCATCTTGAAACTTTACTGAATTTGTTTATAGGTCTAACAGTTTGGCGGAATCTTTAGGTTTTTCTAAATATATGTCCTTGCACAAGAATGATTTGAAGAATTCTTATTTTCTAAATTAGTTTTAATTGTTTTTTCTTTCATCTAATTGGTCTGGCTAGGACTTCCAATACTATGCTGAGTGAAAGTGGTAAAAGTGGACCTTCTTGCTTTTTTCCAGATCTTTTCATTTTTCCTTTTCTTCTTCTTCTTTTTTTCTTTTTAACCTTTCCCCCTGCCCCTATTTTTTACATTCAATATTTCCACCAAAAAATGACTGGCTATTTTATGTTGCAGTTGTCATTGTTGTTTAGTTGGTCCAGGCTGGGTTCAAACCTGTCACCCTTGGTGTATGTGGCTGGTGCTGTAACCATTGTGCTACAGGAGTCAAACCTTTTTTCTAGATCTTAATGAACGACTTTCAATTGTTCCATTCGGTATGATCCTAGAAGTAGGTTTGTCACATACAGACTTTATTAGTCTGTGATACTTCCTTCTACACCTAGTGTTTGTAATTTTTTTATAATGAGGGGATATTGAATTTTATCCAATGTTTTTTAGAGATACTGAATTTTATCCAGTGGAATTACTATTGCAATGTTTATATGATTTATGTCCTCAATTCTACTAATGTGATGTGTCACATTTATTGATTTGTGTATGTTGAACCATCTTATATCCTTAGGATGAATCCCACTTGATCATGATGAATGCTCTATTTAGGATACTGTTGAATTCATTTTTCTGATTTATTTTTAACAAATGAACAGTTTATTAAGAAGTAAACAAAGGTATGATGTGATACAGTACAAGCAAGACACTCAAGCTAGGTATGATAATACTACTCACACAAAAACTTAAATTTCACCTCAGAAAAAAATCACAAGACAAAAGAGAAAGCAATTCACTGTTATAAAATAGGATATTTCATGCAAAGTATTAACTCTGCCCCCCTAAAGCCCAACCTCCTAACAAACAAAAAACTATCTGGGAATACTGCTATGCTAACATGTCAACCACAGTATAATCATTCATAGGAAAACAGTAATTAAGCAATGAATTCAATTAAATAACAAAGTTCAAACTATCATAAACTCATACACCACAATGATTTTACAAGACAAGCAATTCCAGAAATCTTATAA
>CAUYRH010145034.1:0-21566 GCA_963574655.1 Perodicticus potto
GGAGAAGCATGAATCCCATGTACTCAAGTTTGATATGAGGATAATTAATGACAATTATTGACATGGTGGGGGTGAGGGAAGGGGAGAACAGAGAGAGAAAGAATGAGGGAGGGGTGGGGAAAGGAAGAGCAGAGAGAGGGACGGAGCGAGGGGGGTGGGGTCTTGGGGCCTTGGTGTGTGCCACACCTTTTGGGGGCAAAACTCGATTGTAAGAGGGACTTTACCCAACGAATGCAACTAGTGTAACATGGTTTCTTGTACCCTCAATGAATCCCCAACAATTAAAAAAAAAAAAGACTCAACACCACCCAATATTCCCACATGAAACAAACTTTGATAATTCATCTATGACACGAAAAGTTTCTTTGCTATCAACATTAAGGTATATCCAATCACAGAGAGGTTATAATAGATGCAAGTATGACTTAGCATAAATTACATTTGGTATGGACTAAAATGCTAATGCTCTTTGCTAGAATTCTGTCAGGAAAAAGAAGAAAGGAATACACATTATCATACCTTTTATAATAAACTGAATGTTTATAGCATCTTCTAGACTTTCTAATTCATTAACTCTTTGGTCCTTATAACAAAGGCGTAAGGTCATAATGCAGAGTAAAATCAGGACTCAAGAAGATAAGACTTGTGATTCATTTCTGGTTCTAACAATTAATGGTTGGTCTTTAAAAGTGGACATATTCTTACCCCCTAACTAGAAGAGTGTTAGAGGAAATATTTCAGATTAAGGAAATAAGGCTAAGGGTTACGCTTAATAATACTTATATACATATACTCATATTCATTAGCAGACATATGTGAGGAGGACACACAGGTGGAAGAGGAATATTTGTGATCTCCAGGAGCCTGTGCTTTAGTTGAGGGGAAAGCCTCATAAATGTATAAACAGATCACTGTAGCACACAGTGGCCTGAGCAATAATGAAACAAAGTCCAATTCCCTAAAATTGTGACTATCAAAGAAACATAAACTTGGTCTGGAGAAGTTAGAAAATATTTCATGAAAGGTTTCACACCTAGGCCAGATGAATATACTAAATAGTAAGTTAAATATAGACACGGTTCACGAGCTATTATAGAAATGTGCAAACATGCAAAACAAGAGCAATAGATGATAGATATATGTTGATGTAATTTGTACAGAAAGGTGAGGAGGAATAATTCCAGTAGAAAAGGCTTTGGTTGTCACTTTCAGGAACATGGAAATACATATATACATGATTGGGAATCACTCAGATTTATAAATAGGAGAATGATTTTGTCATCATAGCTTTTTAAAATGAAATATTCATATCACAGTGAAGACTTTCCAATTCATGACTATTTGATTTTTATACCAATGGCCTAAAAATAAGCTAAAATTTATTTGAGTCTAGTTTATTCTTATTTGATGCATTTATTTTTGAAGTAAGTGATATATTCACGAAGTCAGCGTTCTCTTTTTTCATCTCAGCCATGTGAAAAATACTTAGTACAGGTACCCAGAGATACTTTATGCACATTAAAAAAAAAGATATAAATAGTTTTTTTTTTGGTAAAGAGTTATGTTAGTGTTGGTGTGACGGATAAATATGAAGATGAATTTACAGGCATAAAGGCCAATTTGGAGCCTACTGAAAAGTGCAAGTGTTACTACGATCTGGAGAGTTGTCAGTGGTGATGAAGAAGATAATCAAGAATTCCATGGAAATGTGGCATTTGGAGAGACTTCATGGTCTAGATGGAGTGATGAATGTTGTACAATCAATCAAAAGCAAAGAAAAAAATACATAGCAGACATTAATTATATTTGCTTGTAGGATATTCGGGATGTCTGAAATAACTTTACTTGTTCTAGTCAGATGTAGCTGCTTCTGGGGACACTGAGAAGCAAATTCCAAACATTTGTAGTCACGTCCTCAATGTATATTCAGAGATGCTGTGCACTGAGTAGCCTCGGCAGGAATAGGACCAAGTAGCCCAGAGACCTACAGGCAGAAGCTCCTGTTTCTCTAGTGGTCAGTGTAGCAAGGGAAAGTTAGGCTTTGCTAAGACCAGGGTCAAAGCAAATATCTAAGATATAATTGTTCAGTAAATTAAAAACATAACTTCTGCTATAGTTTGTAATTATACAAGAGAAAAAAGAATATTATGGTAATGATCAAGGAGCATAGGGAGATGGCATTTAAACTTTTAAGTTAATTTTCATATAAAATATTTCTAAAGCTGCTGGTATTTTTTTTTTTTTTTTTTTTTTTTTGCAGGTTTTGGGCAGGCCTGGGTTTGAACCCGCCACCTCCAGGATATGGGGCCAGCACCCTACTCCTTTTAGCCACAGGCACCGCCTACGCTGCTGCTATTTTCATTCAGGTTTTCCACAAAACCAGAATTATATCAGAAAAGAGTATTTAATTTTAATTGTTTGTTTGGAGGCCCCTGGAGGATAAGGCAACCCATTTTTTTTCTAGGTCATGATGCCACTGGGAGTGACAATAGAAATAAAAGTCTTAGCATCTCCCCCATGTAAGTTCTCCAGAGGCAGAAGAGGCTGCCTTTCCACTGGCGGGCTTGTTTGCATGTCTGAGAAAACAGACAATCTTTTCTATGTAGGGTATGTATAATATGCAGTAGGCCGGTGGTTTCTTCTTGTTAAAGTAAGTTGAGGGAAATTCCAAATCACTGCAGACATTGTGTATCTGGACATCTGGGGAAGTTTACACTCTCTACACTTGGTATAGAGCTTTGTTTAGAGGGCGTGACTTAGTTGATTTTTTTGATATCATTGTCCTCAACAACTATTTCCTGGGATCTGGAGAATAGAAGGGCCCTAAGAGTTTTCAGGAATACATATCTCTTTGCTTCTGTAAATTTTGAGAAGAAGTGTATAAGGGAGACATGTATTTAAATACAAATGAATTAAAAATAATAAAATAAACCTTTTGGAGAAGTAGCATAAAGATTACCCTTTCTGGATAACATTGTAGAGCATGGGGGAGAAGTGCTAGTTGATGAGGGAAAGAAGAAAAAGAAAAGACAGGCAGAGAAGATATTACAAGGAAGAATTTAGATACCAAAATCCCTGATTCAAAGATAATACACGTTGTTTAACTCACATTATAGTGAACCATGATATAAATTGTACACCAGTCTTAAGTTCAAGGGAGAAGAAACATTGAAATCTGTCAGAATCAAGGGCATGAGGCAGTCATTCTCAACTACAGAAAATTCTGCATTTTCTTTTTTGACTTTTTTTGTTATATCATAAACACATAGTTCATGTATACATTAATGCATTCATGGGGTACAATATGCTGATTTCATATCGAATTAGGAAGTTTACTTCACAGTGGTTAATACATACCTCATCTCGTTTACTTAACTATTGTGTTAAGACATTTGTACTCTGATTTCTCTCCTCAAAGAACATTTGACCATGTCTGGAGCCCTTTTTGGTTTTCACACCCAGGCTGGGGGCAGTGAGGCTCCATCTAGTGAAAAGAAGCAGAGATGCTGCTATGAGGGTATACTTCACAGGGCAGCCTCCCACAACAGCAAACAATCCAGAATGAAAATATCAACAGTGCTGAAGTTTAGAAACCCTAAAGTGGGGCAATAAGAATGAGCTTATCATAGTCAGGATTAACTGGAAAGGATTGTCTTCTCATTAGTGCTTAAATCCCTAGACATCCAAACATACAGTGCCATAGAGTATTCTCTGCCATCATTAGTGCTGGGACATTTATAACCCATTTCTTGGATTTAAGAATCAGAAATGACCTTTACCAGAAATGATAGTTTGCACAAGAGATCTTTATGATAAGGGGATATAATTGAGGGGATTCTTGGTATGAGTGAATTACAATACTAAAACAAGGGAAGTTCCCGGTGACCAGATGTGTTGGTTGCTCTAAGAATTGGAGTCATCCCAGATATACAATTGCCAGATTTAGCAAACAAAAATACAGGATGCCAAATTAGATTTCAACCTCAGGTAAACAAACAATATTTCTACTATGATTATGCCTCATGGAATATTTTAGACATGCTTACGGGAAACAATTTGCTATCTATCTAAGATTCAAATTTAACTAAGGTCATTCATTTTATCCAACAACCCTACCAGGGTACATATTTGAGAAGTCCCACCATTCTCTGTATTAAAAGATCTTTTCTCATGAATGTCTTCAGAGTGTGGTGACATCTTTAGTTCCTTATCCATATTCTTGACAGGTGATATGAAGACATGACAAGTATTTCTAGGTGACTTGAAGTGAAAGTAAAGAAAAAGATAGTGCCCTTGTTAGGGTTTATGGACTTTTAATAATGCTTATTCCTGAATAGGGTCATTTCTTTAACTTTTATTCTCTATGTTGCATCTTAACACAGATATTCAGAACATCTTTGAGGCTCTCAGCACTTTCACTGAACTATTAAATAATTTCCATAGTTTATAATCTAAATATTGTCTTAAAGGTGGTGGAAATAATTAGCAAAATGGAATATGAAAATGTAATCTTTGCAAAATAAAATATTAGAGTCTCTGTGTGTAATTCAGTTCAGAGACGGATACACAGGAATGGATGTACAATTAAGAGTCAAGAAAACTGGGTTCGTTAATCATTCAGTATGTCTATATCATTGGGCAAGTCATGGCTTCTTCCAACTTCTACTTTCTCATCTTTAGAATAAAGCTGTCCAGTAGATAGTTCCTTGTTGAATAAAATGGAGGAATTATTGAGTTTTGTTTGACCCATTTAGTCAAAAAGAAAAATAGTGATTAAAATGATAAACTTATAGTCAACCATGAACATGATGATAATCATTGGTCCATTCTTTCACTATACCATGCTATATGCAAAAATATTACATGAAAAATATTAATAGCAATGACTCTAGAAGCAATTCACATGTTTCCACTTTTCATTAGTAATTGTAGTACCAAAATAACAAATTATCTCATTTTTTCTGGACTTTTCTCCTTTGTATAATGCCTAAAGTTCAGTGAGACTTGAGTGTTTTACATGAGGATTTATTGCATGTTATCATCCAAATTGCTAGAGTTGATACTTATCACACTGTTATGGTTTCAAATTTATATTAAGAACATGACTAGAATTAATTTAAAAATTTTAAAGAAAGTGATATTTATTAATCTATTTTTTTAAACTTTGGTTACTTCTGTCATGATACTTAACCTTAACCATGATAGTAACAGAGAACTGTTTATCTCATCTATGTTCTGCAGAGGGGATAGTTAAGCATGATTTATGTGTCAATGACTTTCCATATTTTATTTCCAATATTGATTTTCAGATTGTGCCAAAGAGAAACATGTTTCAGACAGAGAGAAATGTAACTTCTGAGGCCACATTCACCCTCTTGGGCTTCTCAGATTACCCGGAACTGTGGCTCCCTCTCTTCTTTATATTTCTGGCAATCTATACCTTCAGTGTAGTAGGGAATCTTGGGATGATTGTGATCATCAAAATTAACCCCAAACTGCACACCCCCATGTACTTTTTCCTTAGCCACCTCTCTTTTGTGGATTTCTGCTATTCCTCCATCATTGCTCCCAAGATGCTGGTGAACCTGATTATGGAAGACAAAACCATTTCATTCCCAGGGTGTATGGTGCAATTCTTTTTCTTTTGCACCTTTGTAGTGACTGAATTGATTCTGTTTGCTGTGATGGCCTACGATCGCTTTGTGGCCATTTGCAATCCTCTGCTCTACACGGTGGCCATGTCCCAGAAACTCTGTGCCTTGCTGGTATTTGGATCATATGTGTGGGGAGTAGCATGTTCCTTGACGCTCACTTGCTCTGCTTTAAAGTTATCTTTTTGGGGTTTTAACACAATTAATCACTTCTTCTGTGAGTTATCTTCCCTGATATCCCTCTCTTGCTCTGATTCTTCTCTCACCCAGTTGCTTCTTTTCACGGTTGCCACTTTCAATGAGATAATCACACTGCTCATCATTCTCACATCTTATGTGTTCATCCTCGTCACTACCCTGAAGATGCGTTCAGCCAGGGGGCACCGCAAAGTCTTCTCCACCTGTGCCTCCCACCTGACCGCCATCACCATATTCCACGGCACCATCCTCTTCCTCTACTGTGTGCCCAACTCCCAAAACTCCAGGCACACAGTCAAAGTGGCCTCCGTGTTTTACACAGTTGTGATTCCCATGCTGAATCCACTGATCTACAGTCTGAGAAATAAGGATGTCAAGGATACGGTCAGAAAAATAATGAACACAAAATTGTTTTCATATTGAAAGTATGCACCAGTATACATTCACTTTGGTTATTACATGACGACTACTTTATGCTTTTTGAGTGACAGTACATCCAGAGTTCTTTAAAAAAAAATCTTGAAATTTAAAAAAATTAAATTTTATAATGGGATGATTTTAAATTTTCGGTCATCTTGTATGAGCCTGACAGGATTGTTTGACCTTGATTTTAGTCTTTGTCGACAAAGTGATATAAAATGATTTATTTCATAAGGTGTTGTTGTATGAAGTATATTAAAAGGTAGACAACATATCTGACATAAGGCAAATGTACAGTATAGGCTAGTTCTCTCATTTTTTCTATCTTTCTTGGTGTATGATAGGCCATAGGTGCTAATTTAACAACCAATCTTGTATTGAAACCTTAGTGAAATAAATAGATTTTAGGAATAAAATAGACCCACCTTTTAGGACCTCAGAATCCAGTGGTATTGGTAAATTGTGGGAAGAGTACTTCAAATTCATTTAGGGATATAAATTGTATTACTTTATGATTCAATGCTATTTTAATTTGGCCTAGAAGGATGGAAAGATTTTTAAGAGAAACAAAAAGCAAGACAAAAATCTTATTCAGGAGGAAAGAGCGTGGACAATGTTCAGGTGAGGATTCTGTAAGGTTCAATAAATATTTTTGAGCTATGATTTTATATTATATGCTTCCAAGGTATATTGCTACAGGCTTGAAGAACTGCTCAATTAAATATGATGCTGCTACTATTTTAAATTGTTTCAGAAAAGAGTTCCAGTATGGAGAGTGAAAGAATGTATAAAAGGTTTAGAAATATTAGATTGCTTCTTGGAATATTGAGAACATAAACAGAGATGATGTGTTTATTTTCAATGTTTTTGATTCTTTTCTGTCACCTACCAAGCAGAACAAATATTCATAGGGCAACTTGAACAAGTGTATATCACAGTTGACGCATCCGGACTCTTAAGACAGTTTTCAAAACCAACTAAGTGTAGCTGTTGTAAGTATTGAGAACTAATTGTTTTGCTTAGCTTTGAGTGTTGTTTTAAATTAACTCTCATTTTTAAGTAAAATTTAAATAAAGAAATAAAGGTCAAGATTATCATGAGTCTTGGGAAGATATGATATTTTTCAAATAAGTTTAATGTTTATTATAAGAAGTCCTCATACACACAGGTATCTGACATGGAAATGTTATAAGACAATATTTACCTTTTCTCTCATCTCTTTTATCATGTTTTTTGCCCAAATTGCTTATAAATAGTCTTCAAGTGTTTAATAGTCTTTGTGTTTTTGGACGAATTCTAAATTAAGTCCAAAAACTATTGAGAGAAGAAATTCTGGCTTTTTGGGGGAGGGGAAATGGAAACTTCAAAGCTTCAAAGGACAAGCTGACTCTTTTGTCACAGGCTAATACACCTGTGACTTTACATTGAAGTCAGAGCTCATTTGCCATTCAGAAAACCCTAATGCCTGTAAGAATTATCCTGAATGGAATCTACTTCACTGGAGCTCTAGAAATACAATAGCAAAGCATGGATGAGAACATAACACTGTGCAGTATCATTTACCAAACATTTGAAGCCTACTGTTGAGACATAATGTTCAGGAAAAAAAATTATTTTCAAAATATTACTACCCATTGCTGATGTATTTGGTCACTTAAGGACACTGACAAAGATATGCAAAGAGATTAGTGCTGTTTTTATGCCTGTGAACACAACATCTATTCTGAAACCGGGGATCAAGGGGTAACTTTGACTTCAAGTCTTATTATTTCAGAAGTACATTTGGCAAGGCTATAGCTATCATGGGTAGTAATTCCTCTAAAATCTGAGCAGAGTTAAATATTTCTGGAAAGTATTCACCATTCTAAATTTTATTAAGAACACTTATGAATCATGGGAAGAGGTCCAAATATCAGCACTAATTGGAGTTTGGAAGAAGTTGATTCCAACCTTAATAGACAATTTGAGGGGTCCAGACATCCCTGGAGGAAGAAGTAACTACAGATGTGGTAAAAATTGCAAGGGAACTAAAATTAGAAGTAGATCCTGGAAATGTAACTGAATTGCTAAAATCTCATGATAAAACTTGAACAGATAAGAAGCTGCTTTTTATGCATGAGCCAAAATCATGTTTTATTTTTAAAGTGGAATCTACACCTTGTGCAGATGCTGTGACATAGTTGAAATGATAACAATGGATTCAGGATATTACATAAACTTAGCTTACATAATTGGAATTGAGATGACTTGACTACAATTTACTTTTTGAAACTTAAACGAACTTTATCCAAACATACAAAAGAACTCTTAAATTCAACAATAAAAGCAAACACCCCAATAAGTAAATGGCAAAAGATCTTAACATACACTGCCACAGAGAAGATATGCAGGTGGTAAACAGTCACTCACATGAAGAGATGCTAAACAGCATATGTCATTAGAAAAATGTAAATCGAAACTGTGAGAAACCTCTGCACACCTGAGGGAATGCCTAAAACCCAAACACTGAAAATATCAAGTGTTGGAAAGGCTGTGGAGTGACTGGACCTCCCATTCACAACACACTCAAATTTTGACAGAAGTTCTTCTGTGGGTACAATGCCATCAAACAGTATCACATGTTACAGGGAAATCTTTTGTGGAAGGAAGAATTCATCAACACAGCAAACTTTGTTGTTACTGTGATAAATTGCCACACCCACCGCACTTTTCAGCAACCACCACCCTGATCAGGCAGCAGCAATCAACATTGAGGCAAGATACTCCAATAGCAAAGTGATTATAATTCTCTGAAAGCCCAGATTGTAACTCTCTGAAAGCCCAGCTGATTTTTTTTGAACAGAAAATCATTTATCTAAATAGAATAATAGAAAACAAAAACCTTTTATAACAATCACAAAATTTACAAATAAATAGGAGAGATGATCATTAGCATTTTTTAGCAATGAAGTGTTTTTGTTAGATGTGGTCTTGCTATGTTACCTGGCTGGATTTGAATTCCTGGACTCAAGCAATCCTCCTGCCTCAGCCTTCTAAACAGCTAAGGCAACAGGCACATGCAACTGGCTGGCTTGTTTTTAGACATAATGCTATTTTACATTTAGCAGGTTACAAGATAGTGTAACATAACATATATGTACTAGCAAACCCCCCAAATTTTTGTGACTTACTTTACTGCAATATTCACTATATTGGCTTGGTATGAAGGGGAACTTGCAATGCCTCTGAGGTACCCTTGTATGATCATAGTGTGTTGCACATGACTAATTACTGGCTGCAAGAATGGAGTTATATTCTGTTTTTCTGATGCAAATGGGACACTTCTTTGATTTTTAAATGTTTCAAATGAGTTCCAATTTTGCATATCATCTGTGAGGCTTTCAATTTTAACATGAAGTTTAGAGAAAAACATTTCACTTTTGTGCCTCCAACTAGAACAGGAGGAGGTGCAAAAGTGAAATATTTTCTTAAGTTTGTCGCTACTGATATTTTGGATCAGACAATTCTGTGCCATGAAGATCGGTCCTAAGCATTATGGGATCTTTTGCAGCACCTCTGTTCTCTAACCTTTAGATGCCAGCACCCCCTCCCTGACACATTTGTGACAAGCAGCAGTGTCTCCAAAAATTGCCAGTTCTCTAGAGAGCAAAGGATGCCAGTGAGGAGCCACTGAATTGAAATTTATCGATGTATTAGAGCTCTAGTCTCCTCAGAAGAACCTTTAGTACTGAAATTCCTGTGTTTAAGATGACTTATCAGCTCCCCAGCTGCTTCTTTTTTTAACCAGTCACCTATTTGATCTTTCTCTGGAATCTATAATGCTCCTTTCAGAGAACTTGGATTCTAGAGCTTCAGGGACACACTGTTACTCTCCTTTTAGTGGGGATAATTATCAATCTCCATAACTTATTAATATATATACAGGCATAGTATTTTCCATATGTAAAGACTGATTTTCATTGCTTGTTAGCAAAAACAAAGTCTGTTTTATATTCAGCTTTACACACTAAAAAATAAATATCAGGGCTCGGTGCCTGTGGCTCAACGGGCTAAGGCACCAGCCACGTACACCTGAGGTGGCAGGTTCGAATCCAGCCTGGACCCGCCAAACAACAATGACGGCTGCAACCAAAAAAAAAAATGGCCGGGCGTTGTGGTGGGCGCCTGTAGTCCCAGCTACTTGGGAGGCGGCGGCAGGAGACTCGCTTGAGCCTAGGAATTGGAGGTTGCTGTGAGCCGTGATGCCACAGCACTCTATCCAGGGTGACGGCTCGAGGCTCTGTCTCAGGAAAAAAAAGAAAATAAATAAATAAATAAATAAATATCAGCCTTCACGTCTATCCCAATGTTACTTTACAGATAACTCCCCAGTTACTTGTGGAAATAAAGCACATTGAGCACTTCTCAGATACCTGTATGTCTGGAAAACAACAACATAAAGTTTCTTTTGCATTTTCCTAATTGGATAAACATATATATACACATATGTGTATTCTAATCAACCAATTACAAAATATAGAGGTCAATACATGTGGATCAGTATGTATTTCTCATTCTGTTACTAATACAATCTTAGTTTTCCACAGGGTATCAATTTCTGCTCTATTTGGTGGGTCTCTGTCTTTGTACCCAATACAATTTGGGAAAGCATCCATGTCCAGTCATTGACTTAGTGAGGGAGTCACTAGTGAGGAAGCGACTCAACTGCAAAATTTTGCTGGAATTATTGGAAAATTAGAGTTTTGCTTGCTGAGGCTAATCCTGTGGGTACATGGAATTTGCTAAAACTTTTCACAGGTCTCTTTGCCATAAAGACAAAAGCCTGCCTGAGAATTTAGTCATCAAAGAGGAAAGCATAGCAGAGAGCTGGAGAAAGGAAGATAATTGATAGCACATTTTTGGAAGAGAGGGATTCTCTCTTGGCTGATTGAAGTCAAATATTTTTAAGTTAGAACAGCAATAAATTATCATATTTGTTTAAGCCAGTTTAAAAAGTCATATCCAAACAAAAGTTGATTTAAACAACTACTTGCAAGTATCCTCTTTATTAGTTATATCATATTCTAGTACCTTGAAGTAGAATGAATTCAAGACAATTGAAATTACACACACACACATATATGTGTATGTGTGTGCACTCCTGTGTATATATATTTGTGTATGCAAAAATGCATACACACTTCAAGAAAGGAGAAAACTGTATTGAAATTATAATATTCAATATATACCAATAACATTTATCACTTTTTCTATTATATCTTGTATCTCTTTTAATTGCAGAAGTCAAACTTGTCTTGAGTATTACAATTTTAATATAGCTTTTGCTTTCTTAAAATGTGTGTACATTTTGGGGGGGCATCCTCTGTAGATGTCTTTCCATTGTACTAATTTCTTAATTAGACGACATTTGCTTCACATCTCTAATCTCATTTTCAATTCTTTGATCATGCCATGGACTTTCTAGTTTTTATGTATTTGCTTATGTCATCTCAATGACATTTATCATTACTATTCTGTGCTTGACAAAATTCTTACTGTCTAGTCTAGTCTGAGTTACCATGTTATTTCCCTCTTCGGTTTTGTACCTAGAATAGGACCCAGAAGAAAATACCCACAGAGTGAATGTATTTGTTGAATAAAGGCTTTCTGGTATATGCTGATGTTGGGTGGCCAGAATTTAATTTGGATACAAATGCAAACCTATCACAGTACTGTTTATACACATGGGAGAAATTCATATCAGAGTTATTGAATTCATTTATAATTGGGTTTTCTTCATCATGTAGACTTTCAAGGCCATCTATCTCTCAGTCACTAGATAGATTCCTTTTCCCTTCTTTTCAGTTTATTCCACCAACACTTTCCATAGAATATTCCAATAGCTGTTGGAGAAATTGGTTTGGGTTGGTTAAATCAAATTAGATAACATATATCAAAGCTGATTTTATGTAGAGTGATGTACCATTTAAAAAGCCAAAATGTGTTTCCTTGAGGCATCCTTGATATGTAGAAAAACAACTTACATCATTGATGTTTAATCATCTCCCAAGTGGAATTGTTTAATTGCTTGTTTATCTTTTCCCACTGGAGATTTGGATATTAGAGTTTGGGTTCTTGGGATCTGATATGAGATGAAAGTGATGATCTCAAAATCATCAAGGAAAATGTAAAAGGTCTTGCTTCTCGTAAGGAACCATAGCCTTCTTAAGGGAGGCAAAATTTTCTTTTGTGAACACAGAAGATCTGCCCACGTGGAGTAGGAAAAGTGTTGAGTTGGATAATTTTTTTTAATACCTAAATGTCAGACTTAATATTTCTGGTAGAAAATGAGCTGGGCCTCACAATAGTAAAGTGAGAAGGTGGATAAGAGAAAACAGTGACCAGGTAAGTATTTTTAGCATAATCTTGGGATATTAGAACTGAATGAAATTTATACATGGAAACTAATGCTTTGAGAGTATATATGACTTGAATAACAAAACTATTAAATCCTCAAGCTGTTCCCAATGAAAATGGCAGCAATAGCAAACAAGCACATTTAGCATATGATATTCTTAAGAGGACATTTAGTATTAGGTGCCTCTGAGTAGGGATCAGAAAGCAAACACAGTTCTCATGACATGTTATTTCTTTTTAAAGTGAAGCAGACTTAAGTATATATTAAGTATGACTCAATTTTTATATAATATTATTTATTTTGTCTTATGATAATGCATTGATGCTAACAATTATCTATAAACAAGTGATAGGACAAAAGTAGGGTTAGAAAATTGGCTTTAAGGGAAAACAAATTTTTCAAAGTACTGTGTCTATACATTCAATATAGAGAATTTACCATAGTAATGTATCTTTTTGCTAAACATGTTCAGAAAGCTCCATTCTCACCTGCCTATTACATAAAGAAACATTTCCTATGCCATTATCATATTTACCTTTCATATTTTATTTTGGATCCTTCAAGTCCTTTTCACTCTTGATTCATGTAACATTTTTGAAAGATTGTTACACATGATATTCTCTGTATAAATAGATTTGATTATTACAGATGATATTCTCTGTGTAAATAGATTTCATTTCCACTTGAAATGAAATCCTTCCAATTAAAGGATTCCACTTTAATCCTGGAATAAGAAATAAGGTTTTTTGATAGGAAAATATCTTCAGCAAAGAGGGGGTTGTTCTCCAACGGCCCAGACTCCAAGCATCATTAACCACTGTCTCTGAGGATGAGTTTCTTTCTGTGATGCCTATCCTTCAATGATCAGTTTTCATAATTTCCAAAATAGAGTATGGCACACACATAAACACTTACATCCAACTTCCATTCACTAGCAACTGAATCAAATTGTATCTTTCCATTGCCTTCACGGCAATTGCCATTTTCCCAATTCTTGGTTAATTCAGTCTTATCTCCCATGTCTATAAATAGAAACAGATGGGCTGCCACTACATCAGACTTGACATGTTCTAAGGAGGAAACTGTGTGTATTTCAGGAGGGGAGAAATCCAAATAGTTGACTAATAGCTCAATAATGCTTTCCTCTCCAATTACACCCCCCCTTCTACATCAAAGAAGGTATCCTGGTTGGTAACAAAATAGTAAATATCATTGTCTAATAACACCCAACCTTGTCCCAGTGGTAAAATAATAATAGCTGCTATTTATTTAGTTTTTGCTGTATGAAAAGCACTCTTCAAAATATGTTACAGGCATCAGCTCATTTGATCTTCATCATAACCCTGCATATAACTGTTAATATAATACAATTTGCAAATCTAAAAATAAAGCCACAGAGTTATCGAAAACTTGTCTAGAGGAACACAAATATTAAATGGGAGACCCAGGATTGAAGCCCAGGTAGGCTGGTTCCAGGGAGCATGTGCTTCTCTCAATGTCACACTGCCTTAGCTTCAGTGTTAAAAGAAGTACATCTTCCTGTTCTAGCAATAATCTAGCAAAAATTACGTTAAATTTTAACTATATTAATTTTAGTCCATTGAGTTTTTAGGATAATAATGATGTTATTTATCTAATCCTTTTAAGTTCCGCCACCTGTTCCTTAACTACATCTCTGGAAGCACAATGCCTATTGGAGAGGCCACAAGCCCAAAGATATTGAACGACTAATCTCTAGCCCTGCCTCTTTTATTGTAAAGCTGTGAAATCCTGGGCTGATTAATCCTGGCCTGCAATCATCAGGGATTTTTTTTTTGTGTGTGTGTGGTGGTGGTCTGAAATTGAGAGGCAATTAACCTTTAACATATTTTTAAAACAATGTTAGAATTAAATCAGATTTAAAAGTACTTTGAACATTACAAGTTGAAATTGTTAATTCTAGATATAGCACACTCATAATTCACCAGATTTAGTTGGCTAGATGCAAAACTACTGTAGAAAAATAAGCATTGAGCAATAATCTCGAGTCCACGGTGGTTATTATTATATCTCCATTTCATTCTATGTATCCAGAGAATAAATTCTTTTTTTTTTTTTTTTTTTTTTTTTTTTAGACAAATCCAAAACCTGTCACCCAGGGTAGAGTGCCGTGGCATCACAGCTCACAGCAACCTCCAAGTCCTGGGCTCAAGCGAGTGTCTTGCCTCTGCCTCCCAAGTAGCTGGGACCACAGGCACCCGCCACAACGCCCGGCCATTTTTTGGTTGCAGCCGTCATTGTTGTTTGGTGTCCCGGGCTGGATTCGAACCCGCCAGCTCAGGTGTACGTGGCTGGCACCTTAGCCCATTGAGCCACAGGCGCCGAGCCAAAGAGAATAAATTCTTAAATAGTTACTCTCTGATTATTAACCACAAATGTTTACAGTATTTTAATAAAGAGATTTAGTTTTATTAAAAACCAGCAACAAATTGGGCAGGAAAGGATAGGAGGTTAACATTTTGGCATTATTGTTAGATCAGGTTCTGGGATGGTGCCTATGAGAAGAAATTGGATATACATGCCAATTATGAAGTTATTTAAGTACTGAGCTTATAGGGAATAGTTAATCATTTAAGGGTATAAATAAGAAGCATGATTAAAATGTATTTTCTACAGATAACTAACTATACAGTGATAAACAGATTTTCTGGCATGTTTGGAGTTAGAGTGGGGAAATTTTCAACTCGAGGAATGAGGCTAATTAAGAGGTCTACACAGGAAAAAAGAAGGGTGACATTAAATAATGGAAGGTCAGTGATAGGAATTTGTAAAGGGTACAAAATTCCTACATTTCCAAGAGTAAATCAATGGTTTGGCCATGTTGTTTAGGTAGGAGGTGACTTCTTCTTTGAACCAAGAGTGTAGGTGGTAGAAATGTTCAACAACATGGCATCACAGAGCAGGCATCTGTTGTAGGAAGCACTATCAATTAAAGTTACTGAAGTGTATATGTGCTTATTTGATAGCCAACTGAGAGCTAGGCAGGTGGCCTTGGATTGGATGTAAAAAAACTATCACTGTTAAGTTGTATTTTTAACAAAAGTTATAGAATTATACACCTAGGTAGAGTGTACACAGTCAGGGAGAAGTAGGTCAGGAAAAAAGCCCTGAGAAACTGTGTATGAGGGAGGCTGAATAGGGCACATCCAAGTTTAAGGGAAATCAAAAGAGGGGTATGGAGGGGAGGGGAGGGAGAAGGAAGGGTGGAGGGAGAATAATTGTTGGGTCCACACCTATGGTGCATCTTAGAAGGGTACAGATGAAACTTACTAAATGTAGAATATAAATGTTTGAACACAATACCTAAGAAAATGTCCTGAAAGCCATATTAACCAGTTAAATGAAAATATTTCAAATCGTATATAAAACCAACACATTGTACCCCATGATTGCATTAATGTACACAGCTATGATTTAATAAAAAAAAAGGAGGGGTATGGAAGCCAAGAGAAGTGGAGATTTTAGGAAGAAAGGAGAGGTCCAGAGGAAAGGAAAGGTGGAATTTCTTTTTTTAATTTATTTTTGGCGATTCATTGAGGGTACACGAAACCAGGTTACACTGATTGCACTTGTTAGGTAAAGACCCTCTTACAATAGTGTCTTGCCCCCCAAAGGTGTGGACATGCCAAGACCCCACCCCCCTGGCTCTTTCCCTCTCTCTGCTCTTCCTTCCCCACCCCTCTTTCCTTCTTTCTCTCTCTGCTCTCCCCTTCCCCCAGCCAAAAGGTGGAAATTTATAAAAAGTCATGGAGAGGTCTACTACATGAGAAATAAATTGTGTTACCTATTGAAAAACCATTGGATTTGACAGCTAGAATATAGTTACTGATGTCGAACAAAAAGGGCTTTAATTAATTTGTTGATAGGCAAACCCTATCATTAGGTTGAAGTGAGGATGCATAGTCCAGTGCAGATGCTGATAAGGTAACACTGCAGTGAAATGAAGGAAAATAAAGGGAAGCGGATTTGAGGACATGTTTATACATTAAAATGATGTAATCATTGCTATGTGCTGAAAATTTATGAGAGTAGGGCTATTATTAATAACAGTCAAGTCACTTTATTTGACACAAACACAGCTGAAGGGAATAAGCTTAGAGAAGAGGAGCACATTCTACCCAGAGAAGGAAGGGAGGGAGAGAGGGAATCATTGATGAATTAAAATGCACGTGTGATGCTTTGATGAGAAAGTTAAAGGCAAATCTATTTGTTGCTCTACATTTTACCCCACCAAATATAGATTATTTTCTGGGAATAAGAAGAAAGTGGTATATGAGTGCCTTAACTAGAATATTGAACGTTTGAAATAGTTATTAGGTGAGGGAGATAGTTGTTTATCACAAATGAAAATTAGGACTCATACCCATATAAAATGAGTATGTTCAGATAATACTTAACTTATTCATAATTAAACTGTTATAACTAGTACTAAAGAGAATTTTAAAAGCCAGTGTATTACACAGATCAGAAATTTGCTAATAAATTAACAAATAGATATAAAACTGGACTTTTCTACAGAGGAGAAAGAAATCAATTGACTCTATATTGAATAAAATGTGAATGTCTGTGGGAAAGTATTTTAATCTCCATTGCTTATCTAAAACCCAAAAAACAGTAGGTGTTTTCCTTACCTACTTGTAGGCAAGGATTTGGTGAAAAAAAGAACACTTGTACAGTGTCATTGGGAAGGTAAATTGATACAATCTCTAGCGGAAACAGTACGGAAATTTGACAAAGTACTATATGTAGACCTACCATTTGATTCAGCAATTGCATTACTGGATACCAACCCAAAGAAAATTGTTTATCAAAGCACAATTTACAATTTCAAAGATATGGAATGAACAAAAGTGCCGATCAACTAATTATGGGTAAAGAAAGTGTGTTGTTTATACACACAGAGAGACAAAAAAGGAATGAAATAGTATCTTTCACAACAATTTGGATGAAACTGGAGACAATAATCCTAAGTCAAGTATCTCAGGGATGGAAAAACAAATATCACATGTCCTCCCTGTGAGTAGAAGCTAATCATGGGTATGTATGTTCAAATCTGATATAATAGACATTGGAAAATAAGAAAAGAGGAGGTTGGGAAGGGAGTGACAGATCAAAAGTTACCAATTGGGTGAAATGTATGTTATTTTGATGATGGGTACACTAAATTCAACCATGTAACCAAAAACGCATGGATTCCCTAAAAAAAAAAAAAAGAAAGAAAGAAAGGGCGGCACCTGTGGCTCATGGATTAGGGTGCCTGCCCCAAATACCAAAGGTGGCGGGTTCAAACCCGGCCTCAACTGAACTGCAAAAATAAATAAGTAAAAATTAAAAAGAAGAGAAAGAAAGAAAAAGAAAAGGAAAAAAGGAAATTACAAGGGAAGGCAAAGACAATAAAAGTAGTGATAATTCAGAAGGTTAGGTAGGTAAGCCTATTTCCAAGATTCAAGATTGTCTATACTTTTTTACTGAAGAAAACAAGGAAATATTTCTGAGTATCATCAGTGTACATGCCTGGTTTGAATATAGTGCATTTTTTAAGCATGAGAATTTCTCTAGTTTTATTCCATATCTTGGATTCCAGATTCTTTTTTAAAAAAATCTGGATTGGCCTAGAAATTTCTATCTTGCTCATTCAAAGGACAAATGAATAAGATGGTGAGGATATTAAGGTTGTGGAAAGAAATTTATTTAGCACTTACGATGTTATGGGAAAGATAAAATTATTCTCATATTATAGATATGAGATTGGTTTGCCCAAGATTTTGCAGTTACTCAGGAACGGAGCTTGGATTCAGTCACTTAGATAACTTGAATTCAGAAGGTTTATTCTTTCAGTTATGTCAGTAAACCTCAAATAACTTAGGAGTTTCTGTGTTCCTTAGAGGGGAAGCCTCATCTCCAAATGAGAAATACAGAACGTCTGTCCTTTTATGCACAAGTCTTCACCTGGAACAGCAATTCTTTTTTCTGTTGTAGAAATAAACAGACAATAAAAAGACAACAGACATGAAAACATGGGGTTATTTATTCAGAGTTCAATAAAGCAAAGTGGTTATCTGTTTACACTTGACATTAGCAGCAGATGAGAGAGTTAACATGAAGGTTGAAGGCTGGGTTGATAGTTCAGCTACTGGTTTGATGCAAGTGCTGTTTAATGTGGAAGGCAATAGCTTTAAGAAATAGAGATGGTAAATTATTGATTTACTTTTTTAAAAATGGAAAATCTATGTAGTATATTTCAGAGTTTCCCAAAATTCACCATACATAGGGGAAAATGGGAAATTGTAGCTAAATGCAACTTCATTTGTGAAATATTCATTATAAAATTTTACAAAGAGTTGGCCAGCACTCTTAAATGAAATATTAAGGCACAGACACTGCTTAAAAGTCAACACTGTAAATATTTTGTAAAATTTCGTAATGAATATTTTGCAAATAAAGGTACACCTAGCTTCAATCTCCCTCTTTCCCCTATGTATGGAGACTGTTGGGATACCCTGTAAACTAACTGTACACATGCCTCACTTGTTACATGCCCAAGTGGATTTAGAATCACTGTTTTATTCATGGTGAACTTTTTATTTTCTTTCATTTTTATTTCGTCCACTTCCAAGATTATCACAAACATTTCTGTCAACACTCAGCCGCAACTCCAGAAATCCAGACGTGCTGCAAATGATGGAGAATGGCACTGTGACGACTGAATTCTTCCTCCTGGGATTTAGTGACCATCCAGAACTTCAGAGTGTCCTTTTTGCTGTATTTTTTTCCATCTACTCTGTTACAATGTTGGGGAACCTTGGGATGATTTTATTAATCACAGTCAGTTCCCAGCTGCACACACCTATGTACTTTTTCCTCTGCATGCTGTCCTTCATAGACGCGTGCTACTCTTCTGTTATTGCCCCAAAATTACTCGTGAACTTGGTTTCTGAGAAGAAGACCATTTCTTACAATGGCTGTGCTGCACAGTTGTATTTTTTCTGCTCTTTGGTTGACACAGAGTCTTTCCTCCTGGCTGCCATGGCTTATGACCGGTACATAGCAATCTGCAATCCATTGCTTTATACGGTCATCATGTCCAAGAGGGTTTGTTGTCAACTTGCAATTGGAGCATTTTGGGGGGGCACTGTTAGCTCAATTATTCATACTACTAACACATTTCACCTGTCTTTCTGCTCCAAAGAAATTAACCATTTCTTTTGTGATATCTCCCCACTCTTCTCTCTGTCCTGCTCAGACACTTACATGCAAGACATCATTCTGGTGGTCTTTGCTAGTTTGGTGGAGGCTATCTGTCTTCTAACAGTTCTCCTCTCCTATGTCTGCATTATAGCGGCTATCCTTAAAACAGGTTCTGCTGAGGGAAGAAGAAAAGGGTTCTCCACTTGTGCTTCCCACTTGATAGTGGTCTCCATTTATCATGGTACCTTGATCTTCATTTATTTGCGTCCCAGCACTGGTCATTCACTAGATATTGACCAAGTAACCTCTGTGTTCTATACATTGATTATACCTATGTTGAACCCTCTAATTTACAGTCTAAGAAACAAATATGTAAAAAATGCCTTTATAAAAATGATTGGCCGAAAATCGCTTTCTTAAGAAAGGGTGATACTGGGCCTGACAACTTTTCGGCAGTGTCTGTGCCTTAACATTTCATTTAAACTGTTGGAAAGGCCAATTTAATGTGAGTGCTCTCTAAATCTGTACGTGATGATCCTTCAACCACATAATAGGCCCAGAGTCCAACATTAGAGCCGGACCCTCTAACATCACTTATATAGTGTCTATGATTTTAAAGTTGAAAGTTCTAGTATTTGTTTCAGGGGCAGATTTAACTTATATTCATTCTCCTGTATTCCATATTCTTTTTTTTTTTTCATTTCATCCTTTTTTTAAATGAGTCTTGCATACATCTGACTCTTGTACATTTGTCATACAGGAGAGTTATGTATCAGAAAAGGTGGTCACACAAGCAAGATGATCTTGGGAGAAGCATTTTTTTTTTTGAGACAGAGTCTCACTTTTCCTTTTTTTTTAATTATCTTTATCATTAAATCATAGTTGTGTAGAATAGTGCAATCAAGGGGTACAATGTGCTGGCTTCATACACAATCTTAACCATTTTCATCAACCTGATTAACATAGTCCTCCCGGCAACCTCTCCGTCACTACATGAAGGCATTTGTACTCCGCATCTAGCAAGGTTTGCCTGTACCCTTCCAAGATGCACCGCAGGTGTGGCCCCACCAATTAGCCTCCATCTGCCCCACCCTCCCCTCCCCTCCCACTCTTGCCCCTTTCCCTATATTCTTGTGATATAGTTGGGTTATATCATTCATATGACAGCTATAAATTAGCTTCATAGTAGGGCTGAGTACATTGGATACTTTTTCTTCCATTCTTGAGATACTTTGCTATGAAGAATATGTTCTAGCTCCATCCATGTAAACATGAAAGAGGTAAAGTCTTCATCTTTCTTTAAGGCTGCATAATATTCCATGGTATACATGTACTACAATTTATTAATCCATTCATGGATCGAAGGGCACTTAGGTTTCTTCCATGACTTAGCAATTATGAATTGGGCTGCAACTTCCAGTGGGGAAAAGACTCTCTATTTAACAAATGGTGCTGGGTGAACTGGCTAGCAACTTGTAAGAGGCTGAAACTGAACCCACACCTCTCACCATTAACTAAGATAGACTCTCACTGGATTAAGGACTTAAACTTAAGACATGAAACTATATATTCCGTATTCTTATTCCTTTTCTCTTCCCACCCTAAACGTCCATCACATTTACTCCTAATAATGGAAAACCAATTGACACAATTTCTTTCTCGTATAATAAAAT